>PVJH01001868.1:0-67029 GCA_004026705.1 Nesogale talazaci | reverse complement strand
ACTATGCACCTCTTGACATGATCGGACCTTGAAAGCCTTACAGTGAATCAAGTTAAGCATACACACACACACACACACACACACACACATACACATATTGTATGATTATAAAAAGTGTAAATACCAGTCTGAAAACTCGGCCCCAACTATGTGGACAGCCACCCCTCCACCAAGAAGAATTTACTTTAGAAGACAGCAGTGACATCCAGGAGAGGGGGATATGTCTGACCTGAGCACACAGGAGCAAATGACAGAGGAGGAAGAGAGAGTGGAGTTCATCATGGTTCACCAAGCCTTGAGGACGATCTCTGAACAGCCAACACATCAAAAGGACCAGATGGCCAGCTCCACTAATGGACACAGCATCCCTTGCTGACCCAAGTTCCAATGGTGAACAACACTGATGACACAGTGTTGGGATTGCACCCAGTCTGATGCTACCACACAGAGGAAAGCACTACGGGTATTCAGCAGAGCAATGGGGAAAGTAGAGCATGGAGGGCTTGAGGAAGTGTCAAGGATAGATTTGAGGAACAGGGCATGGAACTCCATAAGACTAAACCAGAAGTTACTCCAAGAGATCAACAAACAGACTTTGAACTATTTGCAGGTTTTGCTTCTTCTTCTTCTTATTATTATTATATTTTTTCTGGGCATTGTTTTTTTTTCTTGTTGTAGTCATTTCATTTTCTTATGTTGCTTAATCTTGCTGTCTCTTTTTTTGTACATAGTATCATCTCTGCAGATCAATCTAGATAGCTGTGTGATCAATCTGGTAGAGAAAATGATGAGACAGATGGTTCCAGGGAGATATGAGAGAGGAGGCAGATGAAGGAAAGGAGGTAGTGTTGACCAACCCAGGGACAAGAGAACAATAAGTGATCCAAAATCAGTGACAAGCAGGGAGTGAGATGCCTGGTAGGGATTGATCAAGGGTAGGGTAACTGCGAGAAATGACTGAAATAGAAATGAAAGCTGAGCACGATGTTGGGACAGGAGGGAAGTATAAGAAATAGAAGGAAATAGGAGACAGGGGCCATTGATTGAGGTCTAAATATGACATGTACCTAGGTAAATATATTTATATATGATGAAGAGAAAACAGATTTATATACACATATTATAGACTCAGTTTTAAGACAGCAGATGGACATTGGGCCTACATTCAAGTACTTCCTCAATGCAAAAACTCTTTTTGTATTAAATTGGCATTTCATAATACTTACCTTCCCGACATGATCCCTGAAGACAAAAGTGCGCATATGCAATGGTGAGGAAAGTTGATGGTTCCCGGCTATTGAAAGATTAGCATTTGCGGTTTTAAAGGCCTGAAGGTAAACAAGTAGCCATCTGGCTCAGGAGCAACAAAACCCACATGGAAGAAGCACACTAGCCTCTGTGACCATGAGGTATCAAAGGGATCAGGTATCAGCCTTCAAGGAACTAAAATGTTTATTATTGTAAATGAGGGGGAGTGCGCGTTGGGGACCCAAAGTCCTTTGTAAGTAACAGACTTCTCCTTACAGAGGGGATACGAGGAGGAGACGAATCAGTTAGGGTGCAGTGTGGCCATGATAAAACCTACAACTTTTCTTTAATTCTTTAATGCTTCCTCCTCCACACTGTCATGATCCCAATTCTACTTTACAAATCTGGTTAGACCAGAGGATGTACACTGTTACAGATAGGAGCCAGAAACATGGGGAATCCAGGACAGATGATCCCTTCAGAATCAGTGGTGAGAGTGAAGATACTGAGAGAGTGGAGGGAAGGTGGGGTAGAAAGGGTGAACCTATTATAAACATCTACATATAACCTCCTCCCTGGGTTAGGGACAACAGGGGAGTGGATGAAGGAAGATCTCAGACAATGTAAGATATGACAAAGTAATAATAAGTTATAAATTATCAAGGGTTTATAGGGTGGAGAGTGGGTAGGAAGAGGAAAAATGAGGAGCAGATGCCAAAGGCTTAGAGAGAAAGACAATGTTATAAGAATAATAAGGGCAGAGAAAATACAGATGTGCTTGACACATAATGGACTTATGCATGGATTGTGATAAGAATTGTATGAGCCTCCAATTTTTTTTAAAGTATTAATACCAAGACAAAGATAGGCAGTCATTTCCAGGTGATGAAATCATTTAATCTGACTTCCTTGACAATAGAATGATAAGACTATCTAATGCCATTTATCACTCCCCTATTTGTATATCAGGAAGACCACTTCTCCAGAGGAAATCTCATCTCAAATGGGTATGTGTTCTTATTAGAACAGATTAGGAAAAGACCAAATAGTCCATGCCATATGGCAATGTCCTGTAATCTCCCTTATTGGGTGTACACACTGACACTGGTGCTAAATACACTTTGGTGGATATTTTTGACCAAGAAGAAGGCAGGAGTATTGCCTCAAAAGATGATCTCTCTTCTCTTTGTGGGGAGAGGCAGGGAGAGGCTGGAAGAGGTTAGCTTTCCTTTGGGGAAGCTTGCTATTACTTTTATGTCCCTCCAAAATGAAGACTCCTCCCTGTACTATGTGGCTAATCGTGTATGTTTAACCAAGTTTCTCTTCAGTCTTTGAATTTTGTAGATCTTGTCATCTCTAGGTATGTTGTATACTGTACAGGCCACATCAGCAAGATCTGAGTCAGAAAACCCACTAAGTGAACTCAGCTTTATTTTAAACACAACTGTTGCAGATAAAAATAACTGATGTACTTATGGAAATAGAATTAAAAATATGAGTGATATGTAAAGTTTGGTGAAGAAATCAGGTGGTACCCGACTAGCCAAAAAAAGTTGTCTAGTGTCTTAAAAGCTTATCTTTAAACAAGGAGCCATCTTATTATGATATTAGCTAAACCCACAGAGAAGACTTACTCCAGCCTTTGTGATTCAAAGTTTGCAATTAAGGAAATCCAAAATCAGAGGAGAGAACAGCATTAGAGCTTCAATTCTGAGCACTCAGTTTTCACATACCTATGGAAGACAAAGAAAGCCCCAAATCCACTTGCCGACAAGCCCATGGCATTAAACCTCCGTTGAATATCCTAAAATGATTGCCCAGAAATAAAAATCAAGAATTTTAGCTTTGAATATGGATTATGACTCAATGTAAAGACCAAAATCCTCATAACTGAACCAATAAGTAACTTCATTTTTAATGGAGAAAAGTATTTTGTATTTCTTGGATTCACAATCAATGCTCATGAAAGTTGCAATCAAGAGATTAAAAGACAAATTATGTTAGGTAAATATGCTACTCAAGACTTCTACAGAGTATTGAAAAGCAAAGATACTACTTTAAGGACTAAGGTGCACCTGACCCAAGCCATTATATTTTTCAATTATGTCATACTCATTTCAGTTGCCACTTATGCATGCCAATGATGAACACTGAATAAGGAAGACCAAAGAAGAGTGAATTTTGATGCATTTGAATTGTGGTGCTGGAAAAGAATATTGTAAGAAGCATGGGCTGTTAAAAGGACAAACTGATCTGTGTTGAAACAAGTATAGCCAGGGTAGTGTGTTAGTCTGCATTGTCTAGAGAAACAAATGCAGAGGCATTCAAATAAAAGAACTTTATATCAAAGAGTAATTGAATATTAAGAAACATCCCAGACCAGTTCAGATCAGGTCCATAATCTTTTATCAGCCCATATGTCTGTAGATTCCTCTTCAGACTCATGCAACATATGCAATGATGTCAGATGCAGGAAGATCACAGGCCAGTGGGTGGAAAGTCTTGTGGATCCAATGGCAGTGGAACCGTTGCAGCACTGGTGTGGGTCTCCACGTGACTGCTCCACTTGAAGGGTTTAATTGTAGTCCCATGTTACTTGTCATCAGGAATACCAAATACAGAGTGTGTGTCCTGAATCCAGTGAGCTATATAGGTCCTTAGCACCTCCAAATGAAGTCATCAATCTCTGATTTAATTGACAGATAGATTCCATCCCTTCATGAGTTGAAAAAGAGATTATGTAATTGCCCCAGGTGGCAAGATTCATTGCAACATACTTTGGGCACATAAGGAGAGATCAGTCCCTGCAGAATGACATCAAGCTTGGTAAAGTCCAAGAGCATTGGCGAAATCGAGGATGGCCCAGGGTACGCTATTGATGCAGTGGCTACAACAGTGGCTCGAGCATGGAAAACACTGTGAGGATGGCACAAAATCATCCCGTGTTTCATGCTGCTATTAACACAGCAGTCATTGGGGTTGGCACCAGCTTGACCACAACTGACCAGAGGTGTAAAAAATCTTGCCTTTACAGAGAGTATATTAGAAAGTTAATAAACAAAGACATAGGTTAAAATGTACCATCTTGTCATTTGCTTTACATTTTGACTCATTTTTAAATTTTTCTTTTTATTATATTCTGATTTCTTTTAAATTAATATTTTCTGGGTTTTATTGTGTTATTGTTGTTGGGACTTTTTCTCTTTATGATTTTGTTTTACATATAGTAGGTAAATCTACAGTGTCTAGAGTAATAGGTACCTACAGTGATGACAGGACAGGTTGAAAGGAAAAGAGAAGAAAATAGCAAGCAGTACAAAACTGAAGAATGTATTCTAAATTAATTGTGATAATTATTGCATGATTCTGTTAAATATATTCAAGCCACTGAATTGTATGTGTGAACGGTATGCCAAGAAAACTGGTAAAAATAAGAGGAAGCATGATGGACTTATTCAATAATATTATGTTGAAGTCTTGGCTTCAATATTATTGCCTGTTTATTTGTGTTTTAATATGAACTGTTCCAAGTTTTGTTCTGGAAAGTGCTGAAGCAGTAACTTGGTTCAGGTTTCTGTAATATCTAGACTTCAGATTTCTGGAATACTCTTGAAAATTTCTTCTTCTTCTTCCTCTCCTCATATTGTGAAATGAAACTTTTTCTTTATATAAAACAAAAAAGAGTACAATTTGCATAACTGGTAGAGAAGTTCTTGGTCTTACCTAAGACTCAAGAAGTTCTACTGTGATGGATTAACTTTCTAGCCATTTACTACAATCTCAGGGGGTACAGCCCTCATTTGCAAGATTTTTCTAAAAGTTAAACTGCATCAATGGGGTTATTCAATTTCCCTGAACAAAGATAGGTTCTTTTCTATAGATAATTCAGGAAGTGGTTTTGTATTGTAGGGAAATTTCCAGGAAATCACATTACATGTTTAAGATTTGACTGTGCTGTTTGCTCTTCCTGGAATGATGTTTCTCTATGTGTGCATTTCACAAGCTCCTCAAAACAGTTCACAAATTCTTCTTGCTTGCTTCTCCCTAATTCCTCTTTGTTCTCAAATCTCATTCTACATTTTCTTATAATATTTGATTGCCTATATTTTCTTTTGATATTCTGGATACAATTACCCACTCTCCTCCAGTTGTTTCTGATTCATACTGACTCTGTATCACAGATAGGACAAGGTAGGACAACCCTACGAGCAGCCCTGTAGGTTTCTGGGACTGTAAGAGATTGGAAAGTCTCCTCTTTCTCCCAGACAGGATGCAGTCATTTTCAAACTGTATGTCAGACCTTTTTTCCTCATCTGGTTTTAAAATATATATTCACAGCAATTTGAAGTCTTCTTTCACTATTTTGTTCCATCACTTTCATACATCTGGTCTTTTGGGGGGTTTGGGGCAGCATCACTGCCCTCTGGTGGTTGTGGGAGCTGCCCAACCTTGCTCCTGGAGAGCTGCTGCTGGATTTGAACCCCCTAGCCAGTGGGCCGCAGTCCCGCACTCAACCACTACACCACCAGGGCTCAGCCCCATATCATATGCTCTTAAGGTAAACATTATTCATACTTTTAACTATGCTTCAGAATATGAAGCAACACCCAAATTTGGACCCTTGTGTTCATCCTTAGCAATTGATAACTGAATTAGTCTTTCAGTATACTCTGTAACTCTCTTGATCCATTCAGGCTAGCATTACAAATTAAAACAATAAAAATCATTGTCATTGAATCCTTTCTGATCAGATAAGATTGCTTTTACTGTGTCGCTATGTCCCTATATGATCCGTTTTACCAAAATATTGAAGAACTCAGGAGCTGGACCTTCAATGTATCCCTGCCTGAGAAGTATGGCTGTAGGGAATCCAAACCCAGAAATCAACAATGCTGCAATAACCTTCTTTTGACTGGCTTGATAATAGCTAGAACAGAAAGTTGACTCTTAAATACTGCTGTGGTCGCTAAGCATTGAAATTGCCTCACCAACTGTGAGTTTGGTTTTTTCCTGTGAGAGCACTAGAACTGTATCCTCTGTGACTTTTAGTTATTTGACATTGGGATTTCTAAGAGCCCATCAAGAATAACATTTTATACATTTTATTGTTTTTGTTCCCAATTACATGTAAAATGAGATACATTTGTCGTTTCCCAATCAGTACTAAAATTGAAGATCTTATCAAAAACAAAACACAAAAAAAGCAAAGAATGAAGGAAGAAAGGAAATTTTCCAGTTTTACTAAGGAGAAAATATGTAAAGTTTATCACTGAGTCTGGGACACAATAGGTTCTATGCTTTGCTGATTTAGAGGAGAGCTGACTCAGGGAAATTATACAGTAAGAAAATATTATTGACTGCAATCAATTGTTGCTGTGTTTTTAATCTGCTTTGCCATTCCTATAATATGCCAATCAAATCATATTGTTTAAAAATAGGAATTAGAATGGTTTGAAGTTTCTAAGCCAGACTGGACAAAAATATTATTTTATTTTGTTTCTAACTCTACGGACAATTCCTAGGATATTGATGAAAAGTGCTAGTTTTAAAAGTGTCAGGAAATTATGAGGGTATTTGTATAGATAAAATATCAGTATCATAATACTTGACACAAACTCATTAATCACCTCTTCTTTGTTTATTTCTTCACATTCAAAACTTAAAAGCAAACCTGAAAATAAAAAATTATATTTTCTTTCATGTGTAAATAAGTATGAGTTATTTGAAGTGTTGCTTTTCTTGGAAATGACTAAAATTTACATTTTTAAACAAAAGGGATCACGCTTGGCAAAAATGTACAAATCATTATATTTATTGATGGTGTTAACTATTTATATTGACTCATCAAAATCATTGCTGGAAGACTTACTATAGTATTAAAATTCATCGGCAAACCCATTTTTAATCCCTCTAATGTGATTAATATTGAGTTACCTGTTTTGGCATACACACGTCATAGGACTTCTCTCAATGAAGTTGGAATTAATAGAAAGAGACAATTAAATGATAATTGCATATATCAACGAATTTTTCAAGTAGAAAATTGGGACAAAAACCTCATAAAACAAAACTGTAAAGGTTTTCATTCTGAAAGAGACAGGCATTGGTGGTTACTGGGAATGGGAAGAGAAAGAGGGGAAAGGGAAGTCGGAGACTAGAGGGCACAGGGATGTTAACTTGGATAAAGGGGAGGATATTATCCAAGAAGAGGAAAACAGTCAAAAATTAAGCAACTTGGCAAGACATTGGCAGGTTTGATAAGTTAAGTTTTGGAATGTAAAAATGATAATCTGCTGTGTAAATTCTTACCTAATTCATAATAAAAAGCTTTTAAAATAAAATTATAGTTAGTGATGCTAATATTAAGTTTAATCACATATCAAAAGTGAGAGAAATAAATTTGAAATGTTAATAAAATGGAGAGCTAATAACGATGAATGTAAGAATGAAAAATTTGTTCTAAAATTGATTGTAATGATGGCTGTACAACTCTTGTTGTTATGCTTGGACTATTAAACTGTATGGTATGTGAATAGTATGCCAATTAAACTGTTGGAAAAAATCATTCACAGATGAATCAGCAAAGATCATTTTATCAAGAAACAGTTTTAAGACATTCTTATTGAATGTCCCCTAGGCTCTCAGCATAATACTATGTGGACAGTCTAATAAAAGACAGTCATGTAAAATAATTACAGATAATTTTTTGGGGGGTGGCATCACTTCCCTCTGGTGGTCGTGGGAGCTACCCAGTGCTGCTCCTGAGAGCTGCCGCTGGATTTGAACCACCAAGCCTGAGGGCCGCAGTCCCACACGCAACCACTTATGCCACCGGGGTTCTGCCCTACAGATAATTTTTAAAGAAATCCATAAAATATGCTCAATGTGCACAACAGAGAATAGGGATTCAGGTAAGAGAGATGTCACAAAAATGCATTCTTAAGTAGGAGCAGAGCTGATCATGGCATTGGAGGGAAAAAGCAACAATGAACAGTTTTATGCTCCTATGACATCAATAGGAATCTAACTGGTGTGGGGCAACTGAATCTAATGTTTGAGAAGTTGGATCAAAGATATTTGATGATAAGGAACTGTACTTGACCTTCTGAGCTATAGCGAGAAACAAAAAATTTAGCAAAATAGTTATAAAGCTTCCCTATGTACAAGTTTATGCTGACTGCTTTATCAAAGATTGAAATAAGAAAACTGTACAAAAGGAGCAGGCTCCAGAAGAGATGAACATGGAAAACAACTCACTGAGATGATCTAGTCTTATCTCATTTATGGACCACTTTACGGGATAAATAAAAATTTAAACTATGTTCTTGTTTAATTTTATTTGCTTGTTTTTTGAGGGTTGTGATGTAGAAGGAGATTAATGGATAAGACCAAATTACCCAGAATTCAAATAGCACAGCTTATAAAGTGATAAAAATCTAAAAGAACTTGTTTGAAGGAGACAAATAAATATAGACTTCCATATGTATATGTATATATGTGTGTGTATACATTGCAATTTCTCGAAATATCCCTAGTATCTTAGAATAGATAAAATGATGTCTTATTAAAATTGCTGTGTTTGAACTTTCATTTACTTATTTTGACACCAATCACACACAAAAAAAGAACTCCAATCATAATACTACCAACAAAGCCTCCGCGTAGTGACCTTATAGTTCAGAGTGCAGCTGCTCTCTCAGGTTTCTGAGGCTGTACATCTTCACAAAATAGACTGCATTATCCTTCTTCTGGGGATCAGGTAAAGGGTGCAAACTTCCTGTCTTTTCTTTGGTTAGCAAACCATGACTTACACTAGAACATCCCCCGGACTCCTCCAAGCTCAATGGTCACTTTCTGATATACTTAGTATGTATCAGACACTGGGCATTTATTTATTATTGGGATCCATCACATTAAATAAGAGAACTAAGTTATAATTTAATAAAAAAAGACATGAGGTCCATCTGAGGTCCATTAAAGTAACATAAAATATGGAAATTATTGTTATGCAGCCATCATGTGTATTCATTGTTGAGAACCATCCTCATACTCATTTTAGCAAGTTCCTAAGATCATAAAGTCTTCCACTTCAAATTTGGGGAGTATTTCACTGAACATGTAATTAACGATCATCTCTGAACAGGGGAGGAAGAATACTTAAATGTGAAAATGACCTGTGCAGACTTACAGATTTTTAGGATTAGACCTAGAACTAGAGTGCTGTGTCCTCCTTTTCTAAGCAGTATTTCTTTATATCTGCCAATAGTCGTGCGTTTGGCAAGTGCTTAAAGAAAAATGCATTGTTGCTTATATGAATAATGGATGTTTTGACTATATTAAAAAACCAAGTAAATTCAAATATCACTTAACAGAAAACTCAAGTGCCAAGGAATTTGTGTGTATCATAGTTTGCACTTCATTCATTTGCCTTTTGCTTGAAAATTGTTTTTCACTAAATGTTCATCGGTTTTTTTACTTCATATTTCTCTTTCCCCTTGTAAAAGAACACATAGTTTATAAACACAATTTTCAAAGCCTTAGAGCAGCAGTTCTCAGCCTGTGGTTTGCAACCCGTTGGGGGGCCAAATGACCCATTCACAGGGGATGCCTAAAACCTTTGGAAAACACAGGTTTCCGATGGTCTTAGGAACCAAGACATTGCTCCTTTATCTATCTCCAGGTGGGTTAGCACACATGCAGAAATGCCCACATCTGAGGAGCAGGCATGAAGACTGTTTCCCATGCTATACCATGATTCAAGACAAAATTTCATTTATTTGTAAGTAGGCATGAATATTTCACAGTATATAATTGCACATTGTTTTATGATTAATCACTATGCTTTAATTATGTTCAATTTGTAATAAAATATATTCTAGTTATCAGATATTCACATTATGGTTCATAACCGTAGCACAATTGCAGTTATAAAGTAGCAACTAAAGTAATTTTATGCTTGAGAGTGGGGTTCACCACAATATGAGGAACTCTATTAAAGGGTCATGACTTAGGAAGGTTGAGAACCATTCATTACCTTAGAGCATAGTTGTGAATATGCTACTAAAGAAATCTGGTGACCCTTTGAAACCATGTTTAAATTATGGAATATGTGAGTATGTGCATGCCTCTGGGTGTATATGTGTGTGCACCTGTGTGTGTATGTATTCTTATGTTATTTGATTATGAATGTATCCTCTGAAAATATAACCCATAGGTGTTATCACATTTTAAAATGTACCCTCATGTTATAAGAATATTACACTATGAAAGATGGGAGATCAAAGTGACTCTACTGAAAAATGTGTATAAATCCCCTCCCCCAAAAAACACACAAACTCATTGACATCAACACAGAGACAAGGATAGGAATAATTTCACATATTATGATTTTATTTTTAAAAGAGAGTTCTAATTTAAAGAAAGATCATTTAAGAACTATGTAAAAATGGTCTTAGGTACATTTTATGTCTTAAAAATCAGCCAAATGTAGGCTGAGCATGATAGTAGCATAAGAGGAAAGTAAGTGGAAATATTGGAAAAAATAGGAGACAAAGAGCATTCATAGAGCATAAATACAGGCATGTACACATGTAAATATATTTTATATAATTATGTGGAAATAGATCTATATGCATATACTTAAAGGATTAGTATTAAGGCAGCAGATGGACAATAAGATGACTTAAATGCATATATTTTTAAAGGCAAAAGATGAGATTATTTTAGGGCTGATTTTTTTAATTACTTTATTGGAGGCTCATACAACTGTTATCACAATCCACCCATCCATCCATTGTGTCAAGCACATTTGTACTCCTGCTGCCATCAACATTCTTAAAACATTTGCTTTCTACTTGAGCCCTTGGCATCAGCTTCTCATTTTCCCCTCCCTTCCCCCTCTCCTCTTCCTCATAAACCCTTGAAAATTTATAAATTATTATTATGTTGTCATATTTGGGGTTCTAGCAACTCTTATAACAAGCAATTTTGTTGAGCATTGTTGTGCATCTGTTGCTATCTTTCTTTTTCTAGATATTCAATTTCTATTGAGATTTTGGTATAAGTCCCTCTCCCAATCCTTGTGAGCCCTTGATAAATTATAAATTGCTATAATTTTCATATCTTACATCAATCTCTGTCTCCCTTCCCCCATGGCTTTTGTTGTTCATCCCCCTGGAGGTGGGATGTGTAATATGTAGATATTGTGATTGGTTCTCCCTTCCATCTGTTCTCTCCTCACCTTCCTCCTACTCTTCTGATATCACTATTCCCATTCCTGTTCCTGAATTCTGCATTCATGAACTATTATCACTTATCTGATCCTGTGTACATGCTCTATTCTAACACACAGTGAAAAGCAACACAGAAGGCAAGATAGTAGGGTTGATGAAGCCCCAAGAAACTGGAGGAATATTGTGTATTTCATCAGTGCTTTACTGAGCCATGTTTGACTCATCCTTTTTCTTTGACCCTTCTGTGAAGGATGTTTCATTGTTTATAGATAGTCTCTGGGTTTCTGCTTCAGCCTCCTTATTCTCAACAATATGGCTTTTTGTTTGTTTGTTGTGGGTCTTCTGGAGCCTGTTATTTGGTCTTGATGATACCTATGATCACACAGGCTGGTGTGTTTCTTCCATGTGGGCTTGTTGCTCTCTGCTACATGACTGCTTGTTTAGCTTCAAGCATTTAAGACTCGAGATGTTATAATTTTTGAAAGCCAGGCACCATCCATTTTTTCCACCACATTTGCCGGTGCACTCATTTTTTTCCTTCAGCAATTGTGTCAGGTGGGAGAGCATAGAAGAATGCTAGTTTGTTAGAACAAAGTGTTCTTGCATCGAGTAGAAGCTGAAGTCCATCCACTACCTCAGTATATTGTCATATAAATACATGTACATAGACAAAAGATATAGCGTCTGCGGTCTTAAAGGCTTGAAAGTAAATAAGTGACCATCCAGCTCAGAAGCAACAAAGCCCAATAGAAGAAGCACACCAGCTTGTGGGACCAAGAGGTATCAAAGGGATCAATTATCAAGTTTAAAGAACTAGTAATCATAACATTATATGCTCACTTTCCTGATATGATTGCTGATGACAAATATGTGCATATGCAAATGTGGTGAAGAAAGCTGATGGTGCCCAGCTATCAAAGTGTCTGGTGTCTTAAAGGCTTGAAAGTAAACAAGCAGCCATTCAGCTCAGAAGGTAACCCACATGGATGAAGCACACCAGCCTGTGTGACCACTAGGTGTCAAAAGGATCCGATATCAATCATCAAAGAACCAAAAGTTATATCATTATAAATGAGGGGGAGTGCAGATTGGGGACCCAAAGTCTGTCAATAGGTGAAGCGACATCCTCTTACAGAGGGGTTGCAGCAAGAAGATGGGCCAGTCAAGGTACAGTGTAGTAATAATGAAATGTGCAACTTTCCTCTAGTTCTCAAATGCTCCCTCTCACCCACTATCCTGATCCCAATTCCACCAGACAGATTCAGCTAGACCAAGGGATGCACACTGGAGTCAGAAACATGGAGAATTTAGTACAGATGATCCCTCGGGACTAATGGGGGTAGTAGTGATACTGGGAAGGTGGAGGGAGCGTGGAATAGAAAGGAACTAATTTCAGAGATCTACATATGACCTCCTCTCTGGGCTGCAGATATCAGGGAGGTGGGTGAAGGAACACATTGGACAGTGTACGATATGAAAAGGAAATAATAATTTGTAAATTATTAGGGGCTCATAGGAGAGGAAGAGAAGGGAGAGGAATATGGGGAGCTGGAATTAAAAAAAAACTAGAGGAAAGGGGAGAAGAAGAGCTTACACCAAGGGCTCAAGTAGAAAATATTTGGAAATGAATATAGCAACGTGTGTACAAATATGCTTAATATGAATGATGTATTGAATGCTATAAGAGCCCCCAATAAAATTTATATTTTAAAAAAGATATAACAAAATAGTAAAATTTCAGGTTCAGGAGGGAGGAGGGAGTGGGGAGTGAGGGGAAAAAATGAGGAGCTGATACCAAGGGCTCAAGTAGAAAGCAAATATTTTGAGAATGATGAAGGCAACAAATGCACAAATGTGTTTGAGATACAGTGGATGGATGGACGTATTGTAATAAGAGTTGTACGAGCCCCAAATAACATGATTTTTTAAAAAGGAGGGTGATAGAGGAACTTACACTAAGGTCTAAAGTAGAAAATATTTGAAAATGAAGATGGCAACATGTGTACAAATATGCATGATACAAATGATGTATTGAATGTTATAAGAACTGTAAGAGCCAGCAGTAGAATCATTGGAAAAAAATAAATTTGTGTATATAGATCACTATCTCTATTTTTATGAGTTAATGTATTTACATATGTACACACTATGGTTTTAACTCTATCCATAGCTTCTTTTCCTAGATTACTCCTGCTTCCTTTCACCTTCCTCCTGTCCCACCATCATACTTGCCATTTATCTGTCACACAGTAATTCCTCTCAGCTAGATTGCTGTTGTTCCAGCACCCCTAGGCTCTCTATATGCTCCTTATTTATTTTAATTCCCGAGTTGTTCCCTCACTGTTGTTTGCTCACTGTTCCCTTCCCCCACCTCCTCTTCCCCATGAGTCCTTCCGGACCTTCAGTTCCATTGCTTACTCCTCAAGCTTGCTTCTCATGCCTAGCTTATATAAATAGGCAAACCATCAATAACATAGACCAAACAAAAAGAAGACAAAAGATTGAAAAAAAGAGAAAGAAATTCTAGCTTTAGAAAACTAAAATCTCATCTTACTGAAATCATGGAATCTTGATAGACCGTGGTATTTAATCCAAAGTGCTTATTTGATACACTGATTTTTGTTGCAATTTAGTATTTCTATGATCATTCCTCTTAAGGCTCTTTATTATAATTTTGCAAGGATTTGATCATTAGCTTTATTTATTTATTTATTTTGGAAATTCTGACTGCTACCCTATAACTGTTTATCCTCCTCTTTACTCAAAGTTTTGTATAGGTCTATAAAATTCTCTTTCCTTGAGATAGCCAACATCCTTTCATGCTCTCCATCTGCATAAACTATTTTTTAATAAACTGTTTCTCTCCACGTCTTTCTCTGATACTCAGATGAGATGTCTATCAAATTCTTTCATTGAGTTCTAACTCAATGAAGATTGGAACCTGTGTCAGACAGGGTCCTCTTAGAGAAATAAAAATCAGGACACTAGTAATTCTTTTTATATATTTATATATTGAGAAAGGTATATAAGATACAAAAGAAACAGTTAACTACCTATAAAGCAGTACAGATTGCTCGGTGCAACTCACTTGCATGAGGCAGCTAGAAGACTGGCAGTTCTTCAAATCTTGAGGGCCACCGAGTAGTCCTCTGTAGAGCAATCCAGGCTTTCTGGTCCCAGGCAGCAAACGGCAGAGTAGGTCACCAACAGTCAGCCAGATGACAGAGTCCAACAGTCCCCAGCTCAAGAGATGTATATCCCAGGAGCGTGGCGAAGTAGGGCTTGAAGGATCCTCAACTCACAGCAACACAGTCCACGATTAGGTGTCCCACGGGTAGTGTTGCTTGGAGGTTGAGGCATAGGACAAACAACGCAGCTCTCTGGTCCGAAGATACGGAAGCAAGAGAGAGGGCCGGACTCAGAGAGCCCTTCCTATCTCTGCCCTTCAATTCATCCCACGCTCTCATTGGCCGTGCCGTCACAACAGACCCACCAATCTTCTGTGGCCATGTTGGCATAACAAGCCTACCCAACACAGAACACATATATTATTTTGAACATTGCAGTGACTTCCTGGTTAGCCCAGAATAGTTATATGTAAACAACACTTCATCTCTTCACTTCATTTTGTATTAAATGAAAGGAAAACAACTTAAAATGCAATATTTTGTTAGTAACTCCTATCATGCTTCTGACTATATATGTGTGTGTGTTTAGATATATGTATAGGTGTGTTTACATATTTTCCCGACTATCTTTGTGCACATGGTGTGTTTTCCATATTTCCATCATGAAGTATAACTAAAAGGAAAGATCATCATGGAAAAGAGGGAGCTATTTATATTATAAAATTTTTAAAAGTCACCAGAAAACAAGATTATTTACAGGATAAACTTTTTAAAAAAAAAAAATAAGGCTTTAAGATCATGAATACCCTTACTACTCAAAAAAAAAAACCCCAAAACAAAATGGGGACCTATTATTTCCTGACATATCTTCCATCTAGTTTTACATACTTGTGAAGGTCTTATTTCTGTTGCTGTGGTCTTTCTTTCAAAAATATTGTGCTCTTCAGTTACACTATGTCGAAACGGTAATTATGTATCCTGGAAGTACTTGACTCCTGTTCCTCTTAAAAGTACTTAGAATTTTGTGAACAAAAAGAAATCTGAATGAGCAAGATCAAGACTATAAGACAGATGAGGTAAGGTTTCCAATAAAATTCTATTAGAAAATGTCTCCTACCTTAAGAACGAGTTCATGCATTTTGTGAAAATACGTTGTGTAAAAAAAAACGCTATACTACAAAATTTCCCTATCATTTTCCTAACTGATATAGATGTCCATTCTCTTAAAACATCTTCATAATAAACATATGTTATTATCTTGTGTTCTTCAAAATAATCTATGAAAATAATCCCTTGGGATTCCCTCAAAGTATATAATTTTCTGAGCTGACTTTTCTGACTTGAATGAAACTGGCCAACGAGATCTCCTCAAAAGATACTCTTTAGCATGAACATTTTTTAAAAGAAATACTAGCCTTTTTTATGTACCATAAAGTGAGCACTCACTCACAGTAATCTATGTACAACAGAAGGAAACACACCGAGTCCTGCTCTGTCCTCCCACTTCCAATGCTGAGTCATCACTGCAGTTGTTGTTCATTCCATCTCTTCAGTGGTCTGCATTTTGACTGATTCTCTAGCAAGCCTGATAGGATTCTGCAGGAATTGCTCTATACTGATAACATATCCAAAACTTCATGACACAAAAAAAAAACCACCCCAAATCTTTATGCTTTGGGAGCATTCTGGCTAAACTTCCTCCAAGTTCTGGCAGTTCTTGGTACTTTCAATATTATTCCTTGACACCATAATTCAAATGCATCAATTCTTCTTCTGTCTTATTCATTGTCCAATTTCCACAAGCAAATGAGGAACTTGAAAGTACCATGGCTTGTGTCAGGCACATGTTAATTCTTAAAGTGAAATGTTTGCTCTTTTACATTTTGAAGAAGTCTTGTGCAATAGATTCACCTAATATATTATGTCCTTTGAAATACTGACTGCTACTTCATTGAGTTTTGCTTGCAAATCCAAGTAAAATTAGATTCTTTACATATTCAAAATTGTCTCCACTCATATATATTGGTCCAGTTGTGAAGATTGTTTTTGCATTGAGTTGTAATCTGTAATTAAGTCTGTAGTCTTTGGTCTTCATCAGTAAATGTGTGAAGTTCTTCTCACATCCATGTGATGTTCATGACAAGGTTCTGCTGTCTGCATATTGGAGCTCATTGGTGAGCCTCCCCCAATTCTGGTGTCTTATCATTCTTCTAGAAGTTCCATGTAGCTTCTTTACATAGCTTCTTCCAGTTTCTTGAATCATTTGTTTAATATGGTGGTTGATTGATTAATAAAATGAAGGGATATAACCCTGAGACACCTCTTTTGATTTTAAATTCTGTGGTACTTCCTTGTTCCATTTAAATAACTGACTTAGTTTATGTACAGTTTCTACATCAGTACAATTAGGGGGCTAGAATTTTCATTCTCAATATTATCCATGGTTTGTTAGGATCTACATAGTCACATTCTGTTGAAAAGATAACAAAGTACAAATAAGCATCGCTCTGACATTCTCTGTTTTCAAACAAAATTCATCTGGCATCAGCAATAATATCATTCCTTCTATATGCTTTTCTGGTTCCTGCTTGAATTTCTAACAGTTGTCCGTCAGCATACTAATTGCTAATATTTTAGAAAATCTTAAGCAAATTCTATTAATATGTATTTTTCCATATAAAGAGGTAATTTTATTAATGTAGACATTTATAACATATACTATGTTTTCTTGATGAGCTTGCCATACTCTCTTGGCTTGTATAGTGCAGTGATACTGCAACCTCTGCCACCGATATTTCATATATCAGCAGTATCAGCCATAATAAGCAATTTTCCCTGGAAATCCCAGACTGACAGAAGACCAGAAAGAATGACTAGACAAATCACTTCTGAAGGATTATATACTGACAACATTCTGAGTAGGAGAACATTGTCTGACCAAGTGCTGGGGAAAGTGAACCATTCAGGTTGGAAGGTACTAAAAAACGTGACTTTAGGAAAAGCTGACTCTTCAAATAGAGTCCATCTTAACGATATAGATGGAGCACAGCCTTCAGGACCTACATTTCCTGATGGAACACGATTCAAAATGAGAAAAAATAGCTGTAAACATTCACTAATACTCACGGAATAAAATATAAGAAATAAAGAACTAGAAAAATTGGAAGTCATCAAAAATAAAATGTCACATTTGGACTGCTAATGCCTATTTTGAATCAGAAAATTATGGTTTACTATGCTACTAATGACAAAGACAAGAGGAATTGTGTCTTAAAAATTTCAAGATCTATATTGATGTATAAAAAGACATTTTTCCCAATGACATGATATCCATATATTTCTAAGAATGCTATCGCTTGTCAATCAGAAGTAGGTTCCCAAGCTCTTCTTCCTAGTTGATTCTTAGTCTGGAAACTCCACTGAAACCTGCCTATCATGGGTGTTCCTTGTGCTATATGAAATATCTTTGGCATAGCTTCTGACACCTTTGTAATGCGTGAGCCCTACACTCTTACAAACTCATCATGAAAACTCATCACTTATTTAGTATGAGCCAATAATTTCATTTATGTAATAATTCAATCAAAAAGATTGTGCCTCTTTATATAGGAGAAAAATGTATAACTTGAAGAATCTGATAATGTGTCTAAATCTTTACCTAATAAAACAGTTTTCTATTATCTAACCAATTTAAATTTGTTTTATTTTTTATTATTTTCTGTTCTCTTTTCAATTGAGATTACTTGCTTTGTTATTTTTGTTTTGCTTTGTTTAGTATGTATTTTATATGAAATGAAGGATAGGTAAATCTAAAGCGATGGCAGTAACTGGAACAAAAGTTTCTTAGGAAGATAGCAGGAGACGTTGGAGAAAATGGGAGCTACTAATAATAAAGAGTATAAGAAGAGGAAAATGTTATAAAATTGCTTGTAGTGAAAATTGCTAAACCTTGTTCAATAAGATCAGTCCTTTGAATTTTATGATATGTGAATTATTTGTCAATAAAACTTTTAATGGTGTGGCTAGGAGTGTTTGTTTCATCAAAAGAATTCACATAGTTTAAAAGTGATTGCTCTTAGGTCTCAACCCACAGTAATCCTATGCACAACAGAATGACACTCTGTGTAGTCCTAAGCCATCTTTGCAATTGTCCCTATGCCTGCGCCCATCATTGCAGTCAGAGTGTCAATCCATCTCATTGAGGGTCACTCTCTCTTTTGTTGCCCCTCTGTTTTAGTAAAATATTTCTTATTGTAAGAAAACTTTATTGAAAAAAACCTTACCCCATTCACTCTACAACCATTATCTTGTTCATTGAGACCATCTTTTGTTCCCCAAACTCTAAGCACATTTATAGAGATCTCTATGTGTGACCCTTGAGAATGCCAAACTACAGTTTGATGCAGTATAAGTTGAAGAATACAGAATTATTCAGAAAATGCTTACCGAAATGGAAATATCTTTTCAGAAATCAATTTATGTAGAGAATATGTCAGCAAACAATAGTTTCACATTTTATATTTTTATTTAATAAAAGTTTGGGTGATTTTGTTGCATCACTTTTGTGGCGGTCATGTGCTTGATGTCAATATCATGATTGGGAGTGTAGCGATGGAGTTTAGCCTGTCAATGTGGAGATAACCAATGAGGCCTCTGTGTGGGCAAGGCTTTCTCCTGAAAATTCTGGGAAGTCTCACAATATTTCCCAATTTCTTCTCTGGAGAAGAGAGGATTGACTGAGTTCCTGGGAGATGAACTACTGACAAGATGAGATGACAGCATGCTGATGAATCCTGATTCCTGGAGAATGGAGGAGCTGGAGGAGAAGCCACATGGGCTTCCCCTGATGGAACCAGACCTCTGGGGCTGGAGAAGTCACAGAAAGACTCCTGCCAGTGCTGAGAAGCTTCTACTGCCAATGGATACTGCTGATGGACCTTGGAAATGAAGAGTCATGGAGAGACCCCTGCCAGCACTGGGACGCTTCTACAGCTGCTAGATACACAAGCCTTTGCACCCACTGGCCTGTGATTGTCCTGGTGCCATTGCATCTGCTTCGTAAGTTGAAAGGAGACTTTATAGACTGGTATCGGACATATGGGCTAATCTCAGACTTAAGACCTTGGACTAGACTGAGTTGGAATGTTTTCTCAATGTCACATTCCTCTTGTATATTAACCTTTCTCTTATGTATGCTTGTCTATGAATTTGTTTCTTTAGTCTACCCGGACTAACACAACTTTTAAACTTATCCTCATATGTACATGCTCTTGCATCTTGGCCCAAATAATTTTATAAATATTTCTATTCTTGGTGTGTGAGTTTAACGTGATACTGTCATTTCTAATAATTGGGTGTAATATTATTCTTTCTGAATATGAATTACTGTATTGTCTTTGTTCTGCAGATTTGTGTATGCATACAACTAAGCTGAAAGAAGGTAAGTATAGTAGCAAGCATTTTAACATTGAGTTACTTCTTAGAATGTATGTTGTTTTAATGCTGTGGTAATTATATGTACTTGAAGCAGTACTTGGGTTTGAGAATTGTCCTTAAGTGTGTTCTGCAATAAATTATTTAATCGAGATGTGGAGGAACTAATTGGTTAATAGCCATAATTGGGATTAAAGAGTAATTTTGATTTTTTAAAAGATGCCAGGAGGATAAATATTCAGTTGTGTCATTTTGCTTTTAAAAAAATAAACCTCCTTAAATGATTTCACATAATAGAACACATAGGTGGTTTAAATACTACCATCAATGTTCAGGTGACAAGCCATTGTCAAAACCCTGCTGATGGCAGGCTACTGGAAGCAAGCTTCTTACTTGTGTATTACCCTGAGAATATTGACTATTATTATTTATGCACTATGTTGCTCAGTAAATGTACATTGTGTAGAGCAGAAGATTATAATTGTGCTGAACAAAGAACACTATTCCAGGCCCCAGGAAAGGACTTATATTTTAAGGGCTTATGAGACACAATTTCAGACTTGCACAGAGAGGGTGGGTATACAGTATTCTAAGACCAATGAATTAAGGAGGAGTTTGGACTTTTTTTTGAGGGAGTAGAAAGACCAGTATTTTGTTCTGAGGAAGGCAGTGTATAGCAAAATAAAATAAGAATAAAGTACAATTTGGCTTTAATAAAAGAAAATTAGGCAACAAGAGGAAAAATAATTCTGACAATAGAAGTGGAAAAGCACAGAAATTTGCTCCCTTGGTGTATTAAGCCCAATTTAAGCCTTTGGAAGCTTGCTTAGATGATCTAAAACAGCAATCTTTCTTTTTTACAGAAGTAAGCCATTCATGTTGGTTGTGCCTATGAAGAGTTGCTCCATTTCTCTATCAGCAATTTTACTGAAGCATTTAGCATTTCACTTTGATTATAATTTATCCAAGGAAAGGTGGTGGTAGTTGTTTACAAAACCACCATTTGCTCCAGAGGACAATGATGATGATTTCTAGCCTCTTAAAGCTTTACAGTGAACTCTCCGGCGCAGTTCTACTCTGCGTACGGCGTTGCTGTGAGTGGGCCTCAAATCTGTGGCAGTGACTTCTCCTGAGTGAGGACTCTCTGTTGGTTTGTATAATTCCTAGGACCACCGTTTGTATGTACCATGGTACAGATCACAATTCTTGCACAAAATATTCAATGTATTTTTCCAAAACATTTTTATTGGGATGTAATACAGCTATCCTATCATTACATAGTTCAATCACATCAAACAGTTCTTTACTATTGTTCTACCATAATCAGTTTTAAATCATTCCTTTTCTTCATGAATTCCTTGATACCATTTCCCCTTTACGATATATATATGTATGTATGTATGTATGTATGTATATAGAGCAAAAATTCAAGAGCACCACCCTTACTAACAAAATGCGGCAGAGCTAAACCCCAACATGAAGAGGAAAAGCAAAACATGAAGTGTTGGAAATAGTACCAGGTCTAGAGTGTATGGGAGGGATTAAATGACACGTTTTTAACTGTTCAAGTCAGGTTTATCATTTTGATTTCCTACAGTAACCTGTTCAACATACTCTGATTTGTAACCAGTTTTTGCCCATTCCTTTATTATGTATACAGGGTGTGTAAGAGAGGGTTCTCTAGAGAAATAAAAGCAGGACACTAGTAATTCTCTTCATATATTTATATAGAAAGAAGAGTATATAAGATAATAAACAGTTAAGTAATCTATAAAGCAGTACAGATTGCTCCGTGCAACTCACTTGCGTGAGACAGGTAGTAGACTGGCAGTCCTTCAAGTCTTGAGGGCCGCTGAGTAGTCCTCTGTAGAGCAATTCAGGCTATCTGGTCACAGGAAGCAAACAACAAAGCAGGTCACCAACAGTCAGCCAGATGACAGAGTCCAACAGTCCTCAGCTCAAGAGATGTATATTCCAGGAGCATGGTGAAGTAGGGCTTGAAGGAACCTCATCTCACAGCGCCACAGTTCACAATTAGGTGTCCCACAGGTAGTGTTGCTTGGATGTCAAGGCACAGGATGAACAAAGCAGCTAGCTGGTCCAAAGATCCAAAAGCAAGAGAAAGCATGGGACTTGCTGAGGCCTTCATATCTCTGTCCTTCAATTCATCCCATGTGCTGTCACAACAGACCTACCCATCTTCTGTGGCCATGTTGGCATAGCAAACCTACCCATCACACGGGGAAACCTCAGAAACTTATTTCCTGTATAGATCTCACAAATGTATTTTGAGTTCTCACTGTCATCCATAGCCCTCTGCAAACCATGATCTCACAATTTGAACTCTGTTACTGTTTCTTTCTTCAGCTTCAAATTATATGATTTTCAATTCCATTGTCACTGAAGTTGGAGTGTTTTTTCTACATGGGCTTAGGTTGCATCTCCATTAAATGTCTACTTGTTTGCAAACAAGCCTGTAAGACTCCAGGCACCATTTCATGTGATAGCTGACATCATCTAGTTTCTTCACCTCACATTGCTATGGTATCCACAAATTTTGTGTTTCCTTTCTGGGGGCAAGTATCCAACACAGCCATGATGTAAGAATCAATTGCTCTTAAATTGTAGCTAGAATTCAAACTGAGTCACAAACCCATACCAGAATGTATGTGTTTTTGTTGTTACTTTTAATTTGCCTTTGGCTCCCTTTAGAGACATCCTTGTTAATTTATGTTAGAGAGCTTTATCAATTATCTCCCTGGGGCAAAAAGATCCTCAGTTAATATTGTCATTGATTATCCCCTGGTACTAATTTTAAAAACATTGTTGAGAGAGAGATATTGGGCCAAAATAATCTAACTACATATTCCAATAACCTGAATTATTCATATTGTACAGAAAAAAATCCTTTTTTGTCAGGACAATTTTTACACAAACAATGAAAATGGGTCAGGGAACGCTTCAAAGAATATTCACTGAGAGTGTTGTGGCAGTCATGTGCTTATGTTAATTTCATGATCGATATGTAGGGGTGGAGTCTAGCCTGTTAATATGGGGGTAGCCATTGAGTAGCCAATGAGGCCTCCCTGTGGGCATGGCTTTCTCCTGAGACTTCTGAGAAATCTCACGATATTTCCCTCGTGAAGATGAGAAGCTATTTTCCCCAGTTGTTGGAAGTTAGTCTCAGGGACGATGAATCACGGACAAGACAAGATGGCAGCGTCTGAGGAGCCGGGGAAGCCACACAGCTTGGCACTGATGGAACCAGCCCTCTAAAGCAGCCCTGACAGAGCCAGACCTCTGAAGCTGGAGAGGCCATGTGGAGATGCCTGCCAGTGATGAGTTGCTTCTACCACCACTGGATCCTGTTGATGGACCCTGAGCCCTGAAAACACAGAGCAATGGGGAGACCCATGCCAGCGCTGGGATTCTGTACCCACTGTGACTTCGTGAGGCAGAAGGAGGCATTATAGATTGGTATCAGGCATATGGGTTAATATTGGACTTATGATTTTGTACTGGACTGGATTAGGATGCTTTCTTAATGTCCTATTTCTTTTATATATAAACTTTTTCCTTATGTCCATATGCATGTCTATAAATTTGTTCCTCTAGTCTATCCAGACTATAGAGTTGGTCACATGTTTTCCCAAATAATATATATCTTATTCCAGCATTTGGGGCATTAATATAGTAAATCAATGATTGTCCACCTACTGTTTAATATTTGTGTTGTACTGTACTTCTGCTTCTTAAAGCACCATGAATTTTCAGTCTTCAGCCCTTAGATTACAGGGGTGCTTGAGGTAGAGTCCACCTCACCTAGTGGAGTTTCAGTCTTGCATCTCTCCATTGTGGCATTTGAAGCATCTTGTGCACCCCACAGGCCAGAATTCAATGCTCCAATGTTCCATGGCACTTGACATGAGACCCCCAAGTGTGTCAATACATTTTTTATAGATTGGTTAAGGATACAACTCAGGTTAGAATACAAAAGTGAATGAAATTGTACACATATATGCAGGACAGATGCCTATTCTAATCATTGTAATTATTCAAATAATAGATGTTATTTGCATATATGGAAAAAAGGGAACTTTCTACTCCTGTAAAGAGTTGCAGTCTCAGAAACGCACAGAGTTCTGTCCTATTCTATTGGACTCGCTATGAGTCAGCATTGACTCAATGGAAGTGAGTTTTTTGTTTGTTGTTTACAAGTCATCTATAATGTCAAACACTACCTTTCCACAGCCATAGGGATTCCCTAATCCTTTTAATTACGAAAATCTAATTTTTCAATATATGACTTCTTCTATGAATATATAATCCAAAGAGAAGTGCACATTAGCATAAAGATTACAAATTTACAGGCACAAAAACTATCTTGAAATTAATAATTTTATGACACACAAGTCTAAGCTTTTACAGAGTAAATGGCTGTGGGGCATATGCAGAAATATGATCAGAATGGCATACCAGAATAGTAAATCTCTGTTATTCTCGGACAAATAATACTTGGTGAACTATCATTCTGAATCTACTATCTCAACATCTGCTTCTCAGTTGCCTATTTCACCTCCCATATACATCTAATAAAAAATCTTAAAATTTATCTCCTTGAGAAAATATCTTTACCTTCTTGCAGTGTAGGAAATAAAGAAATAGAAAAATACATCTCAGCTTAACAGGAGGTCCTTAGTTACCGAATATAGGCACCTCATGTTTTTGATCTCACATAGCACTGAGATATTTTTTCCATACCTCAAACATATAAGCCCTTTCAGTACTATCTGATTCTGCAAACATTTAGATTATTTAAAGTAAATTCACTTCAAACAATCAGAATATTCTAAATTGATTGTCAATGTCTTTTGTTTAACTTTTTTTGAAGTACTATTGTAATATCAAAACATTAAGGAATTGACATTAATTTCATTATCCCAACATGATTGACATTGCTTTTTCTAAGTTTCTTTCTAGTTGTCATTTTCACACATTATACATAGATTTAACCATGATTCATATACAAGTTTTATTAATTCTTATATTTGCAACTCTATGACTATTTACTGTTACATGTTTACATGTTTTTCATAGCATATTATTAATATTGTTAATCTATCATATATTTCATTTAAAATTTCTAAGAATTACCTCAGTATTTAATATATAAACTGTAAAGCTTCAATTATAAATAATGTTATAAAGAACATCTTTAGTTATTACATTATTTATTTAATATAAAATACATAAGCAAATACAAGATTAAAGATTGAGAAGAGCTAATTCCTGCTAAAATAATTTTTAAAGGCATATTTTTATGTGTGTTTCAGGGGAGCTATTACTCCTTAGGCAAACAGGAAAGGACCGCCACCTTCCATGGATTATGGCCAGTGGGACAATGGTGATGACAGCCATGGGAACTGATGAAGCAATGCCTGGCCTGTCTCTCTGCCTGAGATACATGGACATTTGTGTCCTGTTTCCTGACCAAGGCTGCAAAAGGCAGCCATCTGCAAACTTACCAGTTACTTCATGTTCTGAGTTGCACTCTCCCCTCCTGTCTGTGAATAACGGGTTTGATCTGTGAAGGCTTCTTTGTAAACTTTCAATCTGTGAACTGTCCCTTCGTGTAAAACCTGTCATGTGTTGCAGGCTACATGCATACCATGTACTTTAACCCTGCCTCTATTAAAGATTAAAGTCCTGGAATAACTATGTTTTAGGAACACCCATGCCCCAACTACATCTGTTCTTTTCCTTTATCTGTAAGTTTTCTCATTGCAGATCATACCCCTCTTGAACCTGCTAAACAGTAAGATGAGTCAGTTTCAGTATTATTTTATATTCTTAACCTTTAAAACAAAATTTTAGCACACATAAATACTGACATGGATATTTGTGGGATTTTTTTTTGTTTAAATGCATTTTATTTTTAAACAATCTATACATGCTTTTTTCCTTTAGAAAAAAAAAAGCCTCCGCTCCAAAAAAATCAAGGTCAAAAGTAAATGAAGAGTCACGATGACATCAGTTCCGTTTGTCTAAGTCCTGGTGTCTTGTGGATGAGCAGCAGCTGGTTAGGATGAGGCAATTGGTCGTGAGTTGCCCACTGTGTTAGTGGAGATTAGATGAGTGTTAGATTAGTGGAGTGTTAGATGGAGATTTCTCCATCTCTAAGCCGTCCTTAAAGAAGATCATATATGGGGTCACACCATCATCACGGTAGTCTAGGAGAGCAACCTTGCCATCTGGGTTCATGTTCTCACCAATAAAGAACTGGTCATTTTTGAAATTTGCAAGGATGTACGTGATTTGTTCGGCAGCCGCTGTCATAAAAGGCTTTAATTTTTCTGGTTACTCCTCTTCAAGTTTGCCTTTGATTGAGTTCATGTCGTCTTTGATGCACTTCTTGTAGGCTTCTTTTGTGAAGCTGGATTCCTGCAAGTGATGGTTCATGACAATATCCACACCAGTGACCACGGTGCTTTCTGTTCCATCGCCATCGGGGCCTTCAGCTGAGGCATTGCCACCAGTGAGCGAGTCATCAATGTCACCTTTGATCCTACTGGCCATCTTCCCCTCCACTTCCAGACACAGCCCGTCTGCGATCTCCCAGATCTTGTAGATGTCGGAAAACATATCATCTTGGCTGATGAGGTCCGGGTAGATGATCATGAGGGCGGCGAGGGAGGCAGTGGCGGCGCCAGCTTCGTAGGAGCCCAGAGCTCGGAGCGAGCGCGGTGCAGCCTGAGCGGCCCTCAGGGGAAGGGGGGAGGGGGTGGAAGGGGGATATTTGTTTTTATACAAGGATTGCTCATTTATTTTTTGATGGACATTTAGGTTGCATACCCATTTTTATAATTGTGAATAGCGTAGATGGAGGAGTATTTTAACATCTACTTCCTATAACTATGAAACCTGAACCATGACACTAAAAATCTTTATCCAAGAATATTGTAAAAACAAAATACATATATTACATTTTTCCTTTATTTTCAATATAAGGCAATATCTAATATTAAGAATTAAGAACTATTTTTGATTCTGTTTTCTTAATCCCAGTATATTTATAAGCTTCCTAAGGAGAATAGGTAAGCAAAATGTAGTACCTAAACATACAATGGCATTTTATGTATCCATAAAAAATCATTGAAATCCTGATATATGCTATAGCATGAATGAACATTGAAAACCTACTGAATGAAGTCAATCACAAAAGAAAAAAAAATGTCTGATCTCACTCAGATGAAATATCAAGATAAGTTAAATGTGTGGAGACCAGAGTTAAAAGTTATCAAGAGCAGGAAAAAGGAGTAGGCTAGCAGATTAGGGGCTACTGAGTTGCTGTCTATGATAATGAAAATTTTACAACAAACATTGGTAATGGTTACACATGAATAAAATCACTATATTACTAAATTGTATATGTGAAAAGCAATAAATTGGCAAAGAGTGCTGTATATATCTATAAGGAGGCGTCAAATCTTCATGAAAATATTTCATTATCTTTTAATTTCATGAATAAAGTATCCCTACACTCACAAAATGTATAACAAAAAAGCATTGCTACCAGTTCCTACATGCATATATTATTCCAAATGCAGCATATTTCAACATATTTCTACAATAGGTAAATGGCTGCAGTTGAGTTCTCTCAGTAATGCATTCATTTAATTAGGTGCCTTCACAAAATTAAAATATAGTAAGATTTCCCCACATATTTTAAAGCCACCATAAATGCATATATATGTACACTTATGTACATATGCATAAATGTATGCACACATATACAAACAAACACATTCAGATCTTCAAATATATAATATCTAACACGGCTATTATATATATAATAATATATATAACAACAATAAAATTACTAATGGATTTAAAATCATTATAAGCTAAATATATCAGCTAAATATATAAGCTAAATATACCTGCTAGCCACAGGTCAGAAGTTTAAACCCGCCAGTGGCTCTGCAGGAACAAATAAAGTTATCTGCTCCCATAAAAACTTACATTAGAATTAGAATTGACTCCAAGGTAGTGGATTATGTACAAAAGTTCATTGAGTACTACACAGCAAAAAGCAGTTTTCTAAAAAAAAAAAAAAAAAATGGAGCCAACTGACATAGTTTTAAGAATCCCTCTATAAAATCAATCACTTAGACAATGAAAAATTAGGGTATTTGAAAACATTTTAGCTAGTTAAGTAACAAGTGAGGCAGCCATATCTGATACCTTCTCCTTTAACCATAAAGAAAGAGACACCAACTCTTCACCAGCCCAAGTCTATTGTCATGCGGTAGATGTGAAATATGACTCCATTCTCCATGTTATTTTACTGGTTCTTACACTAGCCATTATTCTCAGGACACTCTACTTCTCTGCTGGGTTCAATGACCAATGATCCCATAGACAATATTAACTGACAGCTCTCATAGACAATTGCCTATAAATTTAAGAAGTTGTGCTTAGGTAGTTAACAGATTACCACAAGTTAAGGTCATAGAGTATTACGAATCAAGTCTTTAGAGCACAGCAGTGCCTCTCCTCAGTCTACAAAAATCTCTACTTTTTTCCCCTTTGCTTAGTCCTATGATCTCCACGCCACAGTAACTAGTGTCTCCTGTCTCGGTTTCTGCTACTTTAGGCTGAGATCTCCATGATGCTCCACAAGTGCTTCTTCTTCCTTGATGAGTCATGTATTTCTCTCTGTTCCTTCTGCTGAGATAGCTCTCTTATGCAGGAATGGTGTGCTAACCAGGTTCTCCAGATAATAAAAACTGGTTCGAGGAGGAATACAACAGCTTATTATTCCACACAGCAGTACAGAGGACTCGGTGCAACTTATTTTCATGGGACAGTTAATATATCGAAGGTCCTTCCACTCCTGCAGACCACCTGTTTAAGGTCCAGGAAGCAGAAAGCAGTCAAGAGAAATAGTATTGAACCACAGGCAGGGGACCTGGCAGGGTGGGATAGCAACAAATATGAGAAGTTGAGACCTAACAGAGGCCAGTAGCACAGTAGCATAGTGAAGCAAGTCCTGATGGAGCCTCAAACTTTAGTGATATCCAGCCACACAATCCACAGCTTGGCTGCCCTGGCTCACATGCAGCACAGCTGTTAAGTCAAAGGAATAGCTCAGGTCACAGCACTCTGGGTCCAATCACCAGTGAGAACAAAGAGGAGACCAGCCTCAAAAAGTCAAACTATGACCTGATTGGCAAGCTCAACTTTGCCACATATTCATGTAAGAGACTTGCTGCCACAAAATAGCTAGCTTCCACAAAAGGTTTTGAGGAAGGTGTGCTTTTTGTCTTACTACAGATCATAACTCCAAGAAAACAAAGGGTGATAACTCAATTCACACCCACTAGTGAAGTGGAGATTGAGAATACACCCCAGCCTAATAGTATTTCTTACAATAACAGAGAACTCTAAAGGGGGATTACAATCATAGGCATAGCGGTTAGTTTACCATACTTTAGAAAAGGGGCGGTAGAGGATAGAAGAACCATATTAAGAAATTTCACTTCACCACACTAGTTAACACATGAATTAATCCTAATTCTTTAAACTTCAAACAGAATAAATATGCAATCTAGAACATAAGATAGTGTTTCGACAAAATTAACCAAGTATGATAATGTAAATGTTACCAGAAATTATATTAAGAAAACCTTATATTTTCATAATGTAAAGGAAAAAGGTTTGCATTTATGAAATCTGGGTGGATGTTATAATGGAATTTTTTTACCATATTTTTCACCTTCTTTATATGTTTGAAATTATATTAAAAGAATGATCCCAAAAACTTGAATAAAAATAAAGATTCACTGGGTTTCACAGATGGATAGTCAGATACAATATGAATGGGATTTGGACAATGATCTAAGTTTCACTTATACCTCAAGTGACTTTTACACAGACATTTTAATTATCAGGTATAAAATCACAAGGAGTTAAAAATAAAGGGAATAGAAAAGCAGTAAGAAATTTTTGCTCTAGTTTTACTGAATTATTTGACTAAATTTTTTTTGTTGGTTGTGTTGCAGAAATTCAGGTTTATAATCCTTTTTGATATTTAGATAAGAGATAATTTCTCTAGGTATAACAGACTACCTTTGAACATATTCAATAAAAGCATAATGACTAAATGAAATAGATATGGATGAGCATTCTGGGGCCCGGGGCTTCAGAGGAAAAAATAGAGAAGTGCATTGCTTAAAATATGGAGCTGAACAAAAGTGGTGACCAAGTACTGCCCCTAAAAAGTTTCTCTGGGCAGAGCTTTAATGTATGCATTTTTTGCAAGGGGAGCATCAAAGAACTCACTCTGATTTAATGAACCCAAGTGTCACCTTGGAAGACTCTCTCTGATTCTGGTGAATTTTTTCATGAAAGCAGTTTTGCTCAAGCTTCATTTTTTTGTGATGGTTTGAGGCCATGACGTTTTGTTTCTTGCTTGGTAAAAATGCCACAGAAACTGCTGGGATGCTGAAGACAACTTAAATTCTGATTTTAATTTTATTTCCCTCATTTGTTCTTTCTGTCAGTTATTCTTTCCAGTTTATCTAAGGTTTTTCTTCACTAATCCATTTCTTTTTTCTCCTCTCCACCCTATCGCTTTGTTAGTTTACTTTCTTTCCCGTTAATTTTTTTTCTTCCCATGTTTTTCTTTTCTTACTTTTTCTCTAAAATTTCAGCTGGTATCTTCCTTTTCTTGCTGTAGCTGTTTGTTTTTAAACTTTACCTACCTATTTCTTATCCTATTTTAATGATTTTTAGTTTTTTTTCTTGTTTGTATTGTCACTACTTTTTTCTTTAAAAAATGTACTATTTTCTATTTCTGCCATTGTTTTGCTTACTTTTCACTTAATTTTTCTTAAAACTGGAAGGAGACAGCAACTATACTCAGCCCAGCATAGCTTCATTTTGCTACTCCTAGTGAGATTGTGCTGTGCAGCACCATCTTTGTGGGTCCACAACAATTCAACCAGTGGTCCCCGAGAGGACCACACAGCTTGCACTCCAGATGACACAATACTGGCTCACTTGGGAAAGAGTAAAGTTACAAGGCGATAAAGTGTTAGGTTAATTCCATAGTGAAATTAGTTACAGGAAGTTCAAAAACATATTCATATAAGGCTCCCAAAGACAGCCAGTGCTCTTTGAGTCCATGGAAAATGGTACCTTGTTCCTCAAAACAATGCAGTGCAAACAGCAATCAGCCCCAACAACCTCAATGAAAAAACAGGAGAAACAAAAGTCAACAGCAGAAGATGGCCTGAACCTAACAACATGCATAGAAGAAAGAGACATTGTTATATCTCAGAAAGAAAAGTTCAGAATGATGCTTGGAGTCATACAGCATATGAGGGAAACAAAACAGAAAAAGCATGAATTGATAGATAAGATAAAGTCCACACACTAAAGGGAAATACAAGAGATACGAGATAACAAAAAACCAACAGCAGACTTTGCAAATCAACTGGAGGAAGCTGAAAACTGCATTAGTGATATAGAGGATAGTCAAGTGGAATTTAACATATGAAAACAAAAATCTAATAAGATTATATGAGAAACTAAAGAAAATATAATCTCTATTCTGATGCTATGAAGAGGAATAACATCAGATTTATTGGTCTATTAGAGGAAGACACAACAAAGAAGTTAGTTGCAACAATAGAGAATTCTTGGAGGAAAACTTTCCCAGCTTACTGTATGAAAACCAGGCAACCACTCAGGAAGCTGAAAGAACACCAGCTAGACTGAATCCCAAGGAGAATCACCAAGACACATAATAGTTAAACTATGTAACTTTGTTGAAAAGGAGAATCATGAGAGCAGTTAGGGGGGAAATTCAATCACATTTAATGTATCCCAAATAAGAATATGCTCAGACCTATCATTGGACACTATGAAGAAGAGGAGAGAGTGAAGTGATATATTCCAAAAATTAAAGGAAAATAACACAAAACCAAGAATACTCTACTCAGCCAAATTATCTATCCAGACAGATGGAGAAGTAAGAAGAGTTTGTCCAGGCAAGGAAAATTCAAAGAATACATTAGAGGAGACCCAGTCCTACAAAACATCCTTGTTGACCAGGTATGGGCAGAAGAACAGCCCTCATCAAGTATAAATAAGAAAACATCACATAGAACATCCTCACCCAGAGGGAAAAAAAGAGAAAACATCTGTGACAATAGGAATGGATTAAAGGTGGGAAAAAGTCAAGCATGATCAAACCTCACACACATGCAAAACACCCTGAAAAGAAGGGAGGTAGGAAAATACCCAACACAAAAGGTATAGGATGACATAACATATTCCACAGTTGAAAATAAGAACCCTAACTACCAATGGACTGAACTCAGAAATTAAAAGACAAAGGCTAGCAGACTGACTTAGAAAACACAACCCATCAATTTGCTGCCTACAAGAGACACATCTCAAGACTACAGACAAAAGTAGGCTGAGAATCAAAGGCTGGAGAAAGGCATTCCAAGAAAACAACAACTCAGAAAAAAACAGAGGTAGCAATCTTAATCTTGGATAAAAGTGACCTCAAAGTGCAAACCATTAAAAGAGATAGGTAGGGACACATATAATGCTCAAGTGGATAATAGACAATGAATCAATAAGCATTTAAACATATATTCCCTGAATGTGAGACCCACCAAATACATAAACCAAACACTTCAAACAATGAGAAAAGAAATCACAGCCTCAACACTTATAGTGGGATGACTTCAATACACCACTCTCCGAGAAAGACAGATCGAAGGGAAAGAAACTCAACAAGAAGGCTAGAGGTCTATAATTAGACAATTAGACTTGATAGGTATCTACAGAGATTTTCATTCAAATACCCAAAAATTCACATTCTTTTCAAGCCCACATAGCACATATTCAAAGATAGATCACATGCTGGGGCATAACGCTATTCTACATAAATTTAACCACATTGATATCATACGGACCTCTCTCTCAGACTACTGCTACATAAGGTTGGACATCAACAAAAGGAAGATGAAAACAAGAGCAAATATTTGGAGGATGAGTAAATCTCTATTGCAAAAGGAGTGTATAACTGGCCAGATCAGATTTGAAATTAGAAAACTTCTAGAAACCAATAAGAATGAAAACATGACATACCAGATCACATCACAACTGACCCTTATGAAACCAAAAGGATAGTTACACAATACTACAAATGACTGCATTTCAATGAATTCAGCAAAAGAAGGCAAGGACAAATTCTTGAATAACCTGTCCCTCCCTAGATTATCCCCAATTGACATCAAGAATCTAAACAGATGCATAACAATAGAAGAAATAGACAAGCTTATCAAGGGATTATAAAAAATAAATCACTCGGACCAGATGACTTTACAGGAGAAGTCTGCCAAACATTCAGGGAAGAACTGACACCAATTCTACACAAACTCTTCCAAAACATCGAAAAAGATAGCAAACTCCCGAATTCCTTCTATGAAGTTTGTACAGCACTGATACCGCAACCAGGCAAGGATCCCAAAAGAATTGAGAACTACAGACCAATATCCCTAATCAAAATTGATGTAAAAATCCTTAATAAAATATTGGACAATAGAATACAAATGTATATAAAATAAATAATTACTATGATCAAGTGAGTTTTATACCGGGGATGCAGGGGTGGTTCAACATTGGAAAGGCCATTAGTATCTTTCACCACACTGACAGGAAAAGCTATAAGAACCACATGATAACACCGATAGATGCAAAAAATCATTTGATAACATTCAACACAATTCCTGTTTAAGACACTAGAGAAGATAGGAATAGAAAAAAAAATTCCTCTTGGACCAACTGTTATGGTATAGAAGTCTTTTCTTTTATACTCATCATAGTGTTTCTACTTACCACAGGGGGCTCATGCAGTACTTATCCTTTTGTGATTGACTGGCTTCGCTTAGTGTAATTCCCTCCAGTTCTTCCCACGCAAAGATGTGTTTCATGTGCTCGTCAGAGCTTTTGAGTGAAGCATAGTACTCCATTGTTTGTATGTGCCAGAGTTTGTTGATCCATTCATCTACTGATGGAAATTTAGATTGCTTCCACCTCTTTGCAATTGTGAATTGTGCTGCAATGAACATTGATATACATACCACTGGCTGTGGTTTATTTCTTTTGTCTTCTGAGTATATACCTAATAGTGGAATAACTGGATCATAGGGGAGCTCAACTTCCATTTTCATTAAATATCGACAGACTGCTTTCCATAGCGGCTGTACATAGCTACACTACCATCAACAATATAGAAGTGTTCCTATTTCACTGCATCCCCTCCAACATTTGTTGCACTCTGATTTTCTGATCTGGGCTAGCCTCAAGGGTGTTAAACGATATCTCATGGTTGTTTTGATCTGCATTTCTCTGATGTCTAGTGAGCGGGAGCAGTTTCTCATATGTTTATTGGCAATATCGACCAATAAACTTCTTTTCAGTTCTTTTTCCCATTTCTTTAAAGAGTTATCTGTTTTCATCTTCTTGCAGGAAATGAGGGTATTGTAGATATTGTAGATACAAATGTAATAAACCATTTGTCTGTTGTATCGTTGCTAAAAGTCCTCTCCCAATTTGTGGGTTGCCTGGCTACTCTCTTAGTAAAGTCCTTTGATGCACACATATGTTTTATTCTTAGTAAGTCCCATTTGTCAATTTCAGGATCCCTGCATTTGTACCCTGTCCTATTGCAGTTAGCCTTTGTATTCCCTGTGTCAAGGTTCTTAGATTTTCCCTGATTGTCTCGCTAATGGTGCTGATGGTTTGTGGTTTTACTTCCAGGTCCATGATCCATCTCAAGTTTGTTCTTCTGCATGGGGTGAGGGAGAGATCCTGTTTCATTTTTCTACATGTGGGTTGCCATTGTCTCCAGCACCATTTGTTAAATAGGGCATTGCCCTCCCACTTGTTGCTTTTGGGGCCTTTCTTGAAAATCAGTTGTCTATATGCTAATAGTTTTATTTCTGGTTTTTCTATTCTTTTCCATTGATCTTTGTATCTGTCATTATGCCAGTACCACGCTGTTTTGACCACTGTGGCTTTGTAGTAAGTGTGAAAGTCAGGTAAAGACAGCCCTCCTACTGTGTTCTTTTCCTTGAGGAGATCCCTGCTAATTATGGGCTTTTCCCCTCTCCATATGAAGTTGGTAGTCATTTTTCCAGTTCTCTGAAGAAGGTTGTTGGAATTTGCATCGGGATAGCGTTGAACTTTTAAAGTGCCCTGGGAAGGATAGATATCTTTACTATATTGAGTCTCCCAATCCATGAGCATGGGATATGCCTCCACTTGTGGAGGTCACTTTTTGTTTCCTATAGTAGGGTTATGTAGTTTTCCTTGTATAGGTCTTTTGTTTTTTTGGTTAGATATATCCCTAGATACTTCAATTTATTCTTGGTTATTGTGAATGGTACTGCCTTCTTGATCTCCTCTTCCGTGGTCTTGTCAGATGTGTAGAGCAGACTAATCAACTTCTGTTTGTTGATCTTTTACCTGCCACTCTTCCATATTCCTTTATCACTGTTAGTACTCTGGTTGTGAAACTCTTGGGATTTGAGATGTACAGAATCATGTCATCAGCAAATAATGATAATTTGACTTCCTCACCTCCCATGTGGATACCTTGGATGTCTATCCATTGTCTTATGTTATTTGCTAAGACCTCCAGTACTATATTGAATAGTAGTGGGGATAAGGGGCATCCTTGTCTAGTCCTCTTCTTCAGAGGGATTGATTTAGTCTTTTGTCCATTGACTATTATGTTAGCTGTTGGCTTCTCATAGATAGCTTGTTTTAACTTGAAGAACTGACCTTGTACTCCTATCTGTGTGAGTCTCTTGATTAGGAAAGGGTGTTGAATGTTGTCAAATGCATTCTCTGCATCTATAGGTATTACCATATGGTTCTTATCCTTCGTCTTATAAATATGATGCATAATATTGATGGATTTACCAATGTTAAACCATCCCTGCATCTCTGGGATGAATCCTACCTGATCCTGATGGATTATGCTTTTTATATATTTTTGTATTCTATTGGCCAATATCTTGTTGAAGATTTTTGCATCTATGTTCATTAAAGATATTGGTATCTAGTTCTTTACTCTTGTGAGATCCCTTCCCTGTTTGGGTTTCAAAGTTATACTGGCTTCAAAAAAATGAGTTGGGAAGTTTTCCATCCTTTTCTATACTCTGGAAAACTTTGTGGAGGATTGGTGCCAGCTCCTCCCTGAAAGCCTTATAGAATTCCCCAGTGAAGCCATCTGGTCCAGGAGTCTTTTTTGTTGGTATATTCTTGATAACCATCTCTATCTCTTCTCTTGTTATGGGTTTATTTAGTTCCTTGACCTCTATCTGGGACAGTCTATAAAGTGGGAATAAATCTAAAAACATATCTATAGGCCAATACTATGGTAGCAAGTGGACCTTGGGCCCTCTCCCTGGTGCTCCCTCAATGCAAGAATACTTTGTTCTATGAGTCTGGTATTCTTTGAGGTTCGCTGACCCCACACGATCTCTGAAGTAAAATGGGTGCACAAGCAAATGTCGTGAAGAAAGCTGATGGTGCCCAGCCATCAAAGGATATATCTGGGGGTCTTAAAAGCCTGAATAAATAGACCATTTACTTGAGAAGAGACCACACCCACACAGAAGAAGCACAACAGCCAGTGTGGCCACACAGTGGTGAAAGGTCTAGGCAATGAACATCAAATGGGCTGGGGGGGTGGGCTACATATCATGGGGCACACATCCCCAAGTTGCCCACTGAGGACCTGTGGGAGCATGAGCAAGAGTGGTGAAGAAAGCAGATGGTGCCCAACTATCAAAAGTATAGCATCTGGGGTCTTAAAGGCTTGAGTATAAACAAGCAGCCATCTATCTCTGGAGCAACAAAACCTACCATTAAAAAAGCTCACTTGCCTTTTTGAGCATGAGGTGCTGAAAGAATCAGGTATCAGACATCAAAGAACAAAAATCAAAATCAATGGACCAATTGACTCCTGATATCTCTGAAGACAAATGGATACAGACTGAAGACAAATGGATACAGAGGCAAACAGAGTAGAAGAAACGATTGTGCCCAGCTATCAAATGATTGAATGTCTTGAGTCTCAAAGACTTGAAGATAATCGTGTTGCCATTCAGCGTAGAAACAGCAAAGCCCACATGGAAGAAGCACACCAGCATGTGTGATCAAGAGGGGCTGAAGGGAGCAGGTAATGAGCATCAAAGAACAAGAATCACATCATTATGAATGAGGGGGAGAGAAGGGTGGGGACCTAAGGCCCACTGGTGGGTAATTGGTCACTCCCTTATAGGGGAGTCACAGGGAGGAGACAGACCAGTCAAGGGGCAGCCGGGCAGTGATGATGCATACACATTTCTTCTAGTTCCTGAAGACTTCCTCACCTCACCCCCACCCCCAACCATCATGGTCCTAACTCTACCACACAAATCCAAATGGACTGAAGAAGGAACACTGGTGGAGAGGGGAGCTGGAGATATGGGGAAACCAGAATGGATGAGCCTCTTCGGGCCAATGGTTATATTGGGGCTGATGTAAGGGTGAGGGTGGGTTGGAGAGATGGAACCAACTGAAGGATATACACATAGGCTCCTATTTGAAAGATGGGTATCAAAGGAGGGGGTTGGGAGAGATGTTGGGCAGTGTGAGATATGACAGAACAATATTAATTTATAAAGTATTGAAGGTTAGTGAGAAGGAGAGAGCAGGGGAAGAGGGGAAGGGATGGAAAAGCCAATACTAGGGGCTCAAGGGAAAAGGCAGATGATTGGAGAACGATAATAGCAGCGGACATGTGAAGGTGCCTGGCACAGTATGTTTATTTATCTATGGTGAAAAACGATGTACGAGCCCATAATAAAATAATTTATTTTAAAAAATTGAAAAATAAAATAAATAAAGCATTTTAAAAATTCCTCAAAACAATAAAAGCTATCTATGAAACATCAACCGCCAATGTGATAGTCAATGGAGAAAAGACAAACACAATCCTACTGAAAAGGAGGACAAGACAAGGATGTCCCTTTTCCTCACTCTTATTTAGTATTGTACTGGAGGTTTTAGGTAACAGCATAAGGCAAAGAAAAGACATCAAGGGTATTTACCTGGGGATGGAAGAGGTGACATTATCAATATTTACAGATAATATGATTTTTATATGGAAAACCCCAAAGGCTGAATAAGGGGAGTACTGGAAGCAAGAGAATAGTATGGCAGAGTGGCTGTATAGAAGATCTCTGATCAGAAGTCTATTTGGACTACTATACACATCAGATAAAGCCACAGAAGAGGAGATAAAAAAGAGGTACGCTTCACAATAGTGATGAGCAAATTGAAATATCTAGGAATATCCCGGACTAAAAAAGCAAAGGAAATATATGATGAAAATTACAGAACACTATTATAAGAAACCAAGAGTGTCTTCAACAATGGAAGAATATCCCAATATTGTGGATAAAAACACTCAATAATAGTAAAGATGTCAGTCCTACCCAAGGCACTATATAATTTCTGAATTATCCTCATCTTTCTTGAAAGAAATTCAGTTTTGAATATCCTCATCTTCAAAAAAATGGAAAAATATGATTATCAACTTCATATAGAGAGGAAACAAGTCCAGAATTAGCAGAGAATGCCTCAAAAAGAAGGACACCTTGGGAAGGTTTTAAAACGGCATGGTATTGGCATCATGATAGATAGTCAGACCAGTGGTCTACTATACAGCAACAATGGTCAAAACAGCATGGTATTGGCATAATGATAGATACTCAGACCAATGGAAAAGAACTGAAAAACCAGAAATAAAAACATCAGCATACAGACAACTGATCTTTGATAAAGGCCAAAAAAATATCAGCTAGGAAACACAGGCTCTTTTTGACAAGTGATGGGGAAAAATGGATATCTACTTGGACAAAAATGAAGCAAGACTCTTACCTCACTCTATGCACTTAAGGTGGATCCCAGTCCTGTAAGGAAAACCCCAAACTATTAGGACCATCAATGAGGGAATTAGGACCAACCTGAGAACATTGGCACAAGGATTACATAGGTTATCAGAAATAAGAAAGAAAACCAACACAGAGAAAGCACAAATAAACAAGTGGGATATATTGAAGATAAAATACCTGTGTACATTGAAAGAATTCACCAACGGAGTAATAAGAGAGCCGACAGACCGGGAAAACATCTTTAGAAATGACAAATCAGATAATGGCTTTATTACTAAAATCTATAATACCCTGATAATTTCCAAAAAGAACAAAACTAACTGCCCACTGAGGAGGTGGGCAAAGGAACAGAACAGAAGTTTCACAGAGGAAGAAATCTGAATGGCCAGTAAACATATAAGAAAATGTTCCTGATCATTAACCATAAGAGAAATGCAAATGAAAACAATGAGATACCACCTAACACCCTCAAGGATAGCCTGACTCAAAAATTCAGAAAGCAAAAAGGGTTGGAGAGGCTGTGGGGAGATACAAACTCTTATCCACTACTGGTGGACCTGTAGGTATGCACAGTTCTATGGAAATTCATGTGGTTATATGTAAAACAAATGGAAATTGACCTACCACATGACCTATCAATCTGCCTAGTGGGCATAAACACAGAAGAGGCAATCAACAATCCATGACCAGACATCCATGCTCCAATGTTCATCACAGCACAGTTCGCAGCTGCAAGGAATTGGAAGCAGTCCAAAATTCTATCAACTTAAGAATGGATTAAAAAGCTGTGGTACATGCATACAATGGAGTACTATGCCTCACTGAAAAGCAGTGATGAATGCATGAAGCGCATCATGATATGGGAAGAACTGGAGGAAATTATGTTAAGTAAAGTAAGCCAAGCACAAAAGGACATGTACAACATGAGTTCCCTGAGGTAAGCTTAATTTGAAAGAAAAAAAAATACAAAAGGAGCATTGGAGAAAACAACTGTATACAGAAATTCTTGGGGGCAGGCCCAGCGATTATGGTAAGGGCCAGACCAAATCAAGGGCTACATTTGTTAGCCAACTGGGGTGGGGAGACTGGGAGGCAAATGGTGATGTGTAGAGAGAGAATGGGGTACGTAGTCATGCAAGGGAATGATATTGTTTATATCTCCACAGGGAAAGAGGAAACAAACTTAAATCTGGTGTTCCAGCATGTGAATGCAACATGACGGCATAGAGTGGGGAACCAGTGAAGGAGTCTCAGTGTCCAACCCCAATGCCAAGTATGGAGGCAGGCACATTTCCCCCCATGAGAGTTTGATTTGGAGGAAAGCACTGAAGCTGCAGCTTGGGGAGTGAGATACACCTGACCAGAGCACACAAGAACAAATGCATGGGGAGGAAGAGAGAATGGACTAAATTCTGGCCCATTGTGCCTTCAGGACACTCTTCCTACTCAAAACAGCTGAAGCAGAGAGGATTATATGGCCGGCCCCACTATGAACATGGCCTCTCTCACTTGTCCAAGGCCCTTCTGGGACAACAGTGGAAAACAGAGTTTGGGATTTATGTTTGTCTCAGAAGACTAGAGGAATAAATTTCATAGACACGCATATGGATATAAGGAAAAGGTTTATATACAAGAGGAATAGGACATTGAGAAAACAACCCAGCCCAGTCTAGTTCAAAGTCTTAAGTGCAATATTAACCCATATGTCTGAAATCAGTCTATAAAGTCTCCTTCTGACTCAAAGTCACAGGTCAGATGGTGCAGAATCCCAGCGCTGGCAGGGGCCTCCACATGGCCTCCTTGCTTCCAGGGCTCAGGGTTCATCAACAGCATCCTGTGATGGCAGAAGCAACTCATCGCTGGCAGAGGTCTCCATATGGCTGCTCCAGCAGCAGCTCGGACATTGACATCTTGTTTTGCCCATAATTCCTTGTCTCTGGGACTAACTTCCAACAACTGGGGAGATAGCTTCTCATCTTCATGAGGGAAATATCACAAGATTTCCCAGGCGTATCAGGAGAAAGCCATGCCCACACAGAGGCCTCATTGACTACTCAATGGCTATCTCCAGATTAACAGGCTAGACTCCACCCCTACAGCTCAATCATGAAATTAACATAAGCACAAGACTGCCACAGGATTATACCCCGTCTGACTCAACCACACCATGACCAAGAAATAAGGATGTGCGACAGAGCATGGAGTTCCTGATGGAGTGCTAAGGATATACTTTAGGACCAGGGTGTGGCACCCATCCGACTCAACTGGGTACACTCCTGAAAATCAATCAACAGACCTTGAACTATTTACAGGTTTCTATTTTGTTTTTATTTTTATTTATTTTTTGCATATATATAAGACATTAGTTTTTATTTGTTGTCATCAACATTTAATTTTCTTTGGTTGCTTCCTCTTAGGATGCCTGTGTTTTTTGTACATCGTGTTATCTCTGCAGGTCTATGAGATGAGATGGGCTGGATGAACAGTCAGGAGGTGAAAATGATGGGACTGATGGTTCTGGGGGATGGGGGTTGAGGGGGACCCGGTAAAAGGAGCTGGAGGAGGAAATTGGTGGTGTTCACCGGCACAGGGATAAGGGAACAACAAGTGATTCAAAATCAGAGACAAGGTGGGTGTGAGAGGCCCAATAGAGGTTGATCAAGAGTAATGCAACAAAGAGAAAATACTGAAAACCCAATGGAAGCTGAGTATAATAGTGGGACAAGAAGAAAGTAAAAGGCAATAGAAGAAAGAACTAGCGGCTAAAGGGCATTTATAGAAGTCTAAATACAGGCATGCACATAGGTGACTATATTTATATAGTGCAATGGGGAATAGATCAATGTGCATATACTTAATAGGGTTAGTATTAGGACAACAAATGGACATTGGACCTCCACTCAAGTACTTTCTCAGTGTAAGAATACTTTGTTCTATTAAATTGGCATTCCATAATGCTCACCTTTCTGACACAATCACTGAAGATGAATGTGTCGATAAGCAGGTATGGTAAGAAAGCTGATGGTGCCTGGCTATTGGAAGATATAGCTACAACCGTCTTAAAGGCTTGAAGGTAAACAAGTGGCCATCTAGCTCAGAAGCAGCAAAGCCCACATGGTAGAAGCACACCAACCTGTGTGACTACGAGGTGTCGACAGGATCAGGTGCCAGCCATTAAAGAAGTAAAAATTATTTCATTATAAATGAGGAGGAGTACATATTGTGGATCTAAAGCCCATCAATAGGTGAAGCAACATCCCCTTACAGAGGGCTTGAAGGGAGGAGATGAGCCAGTCAAGATATAGTGTATTAACAATGAAAGACGCAACTTTCCTCTAGTTCTCAAATGCTTCCTCCCATCCAGTATCATGATCCCAATTTTGTCTTACAAATCCACCTAGACCAAGGGTTATACACTGGAGCCAGAAGGGTAGATAATCCCTTCAGTACCAGTGGTGGGAGTGATGATACCAGGAGGGTGAGGGGGGGGGGTGGAATAGAAAGGGAACCAATTGCAGGGATCTGCATATAACCTCCTCTCTGAGGTATGGACAACAGGGAAGAGGGTGAAAGAACACATTGGACAGTGTACGACATGAAAAAGTAATAGCAATTTGTAAATTATTAAAAGTTCATGGGGAAGAGGGAGTGGGGAGGGAGGGGAAATATGGGAAGGTGGTACTGGGGTACTAAGTGAAGGGAGGATGTTTTGAGGGTGATGATGGCAACAAGTGTACAAATGTGGTATGCATTCTATTGACTTATATATTGATCGTGATGTGAGTTATATGATTCCCCCAATAAAATTATTTATAAAAAATTGTTATCACAAGAAAGACAGAGCTAGCAAAGTAAACATGAATGAAAACCCTGTCGGGAGGGTGGGGTGTGAGAAAGAAAGAGAGAACCAATTGCAGGGATCTGCATAAAACCTCCTCCCTGGGATACAGGCAATAGGGAAGTGGGAGAAGGGACACATCAGACAGTATATGATATGACAAAATGATGACATTTTATATATTATTAAGGGATCATGGGGGAGGGTGAGAGAGGTGGTAGGGGAAATATGGGGAGCTGATACTGGGGGCCTAAGTACAAACATGATATTTCAAGAATGATGATGGCAACAAATGTGCAAATGTGGCTTGCATACAATTGATGTATATATTGATCACGATAAGAGCAGTATGACCGTCTAATAAAATGATGTATCAAAAAAAAATGAAGGAATTGCCACATTTCCCAGAATTCTCAGGAGAAGACAATGCACACAGAGGTCACGTTGGCTATCTCCAGATTGACAGGCTAGATTCCACCCCTACACTCTTAATCCTTAAAATGACAACAGATTAGGTGACTGCCACAGTAACCAATGGCACACCTTTTGTATAGCTTTACAACAAGTGATTATTTCACAAAATTCATTATCCCCCTTGACAGTCTGAAATAGGTAGGCAAGACATCCACACTTGCCTTTTAGTTTTAAGATAACCTTTTTCAGACCCCACACAAAATGCTTAAGAGTCATAATCCAAAGTAAATTTCAAAACACATCCTTCTTCATCGGAAAAGCAACAGTTCCTTTCTCCCCATGATATTGGAGTTCATTGAGTGCCATTGCTAAAACCACATGTCTTACCGAATGCCATTCAGCAAGTTGTAGTGAAAGCGAGTGCGGAATGGAAGCCCAAGAGGAGTGATCTGCACTAGCTTTGATGAAATAACAAGCACTGCCTTCTTAGTCAAAAACATAAACTTGGGAGTCTTAGAATTTTTGGGTCTCTGATGAGACTGTCTCTGCAGGAAACTCTGGAGACAAACTGCTCAGGACAGAAACACACAAGAAGGAATCTATTCAAATACTAACACAACCCTTCCCCCTGGATGAGCAAAGATCCTGATATTCAATTTCCATATACATTCTTGTCACAACTTACTGTTTTGGCTTATAAAATATCCCAGTAATTTAATGTATTCTCCACTCATTGCAAAATTTAAAAAAAAAAAGATCTTTTAAGTGTAGGCTGGTCCACTATATATTATTAATATAACGACCCTAAGTCAAAAAATAAAAGGTGTAGCCCAAGTAAATAATTTTTTAAAAGCCAAAATTTAATTGAAACATGCACAAAGGCTTGTTTTCCAAAACTAAATACATGAGAAACATCTGTAAAAAACAATCAGCTTGTGATAAAGCTTTCTGGGATAAAGTTCAAAATGTATTCTTTAAAAATTCCCCAAATTATCTGAAAAATACTAGCAAAGTAATTGTCCAATACATCCTGGAGAAATAATTGGGCAATCAAAAAATTTTGCAAAAAAAAGGGTAAATTTGAGATAGTGTAAGAGAAAAAGCGATTTTAATAGTACATAAGCAATTAAATGTATAAGTTGGATCATGCCTTGCATAATCGACTGCTATCTCGTCAAGATAAGCTTCTAAAAAATCTAGGAAATTAACTCCTTATAAAATCCATTCTAAAGGAATTTCTTCTCGTGCCAACATTCTTTTGGAAGAAATAGGAAAAGGAAAAAAAATAAATAATTTAAATGTCTCCTGAGGATCTATCTGGAAAATAAATCTTTTACTAATTCCTTGTTCAATATATTCTAGCTCTTGATGAGTGGCAGGGGTTAAAAAAATTTCCCTGAAAGTGGCAAAAAAATCTGACAACCCGCTTGTAAGAAAACCTAAATATAAACTTAAATAATTACAATCCATTAAAAACTTTAAAAAAATCACTAGAAGTATACAAGTCATTCTTACTCAGCTCCAATTTTCCTAAATATTGATAAAGTTCTATAGCTTGAATTTTTTCTGAAACTATGCTTAATCCTGCCACTTGAATAACATCAAACAAATGAACAAAGGAGGTTGACATAAATCAAATCAGCACTTGCCCTTCCTTGTAATGGCTGCTGCCAGGTTGGCTTACTGTGATAACTGCAAATTCATGGAAACTTCATGATCTAAATTTTCTTTTTGTGTCTTATGCTGCCTCTAGTTCACCAAACATCATGTTTCAGGCTATACAATCAACTGAAATGAACCATTTCTTTTCTAAGGACTTCAACATTAGTAATACAGAGAAAATTTTAGCTGCCTTTTTCATTTCTATCAACAATTTAAAAGAAAAATCACCATATCTAACTCTCTTCATCCCTTAAGGATTATCAACATCAGGTAAAAGATTAACAGCAGTCATAAGACATACAAAATATTTCAAGCAAGGACTCTTTATTTTAGGTTAGATAACACTTTTTTTCTGTGTCCTGGGCAGAAAATCTATATCATTATAAAATGTGCCTCTGTTAGCCTTTCCTCACTTCCTGGTAATATTTACTTTGTAAACCTGGAGGTTAAAAATTTTAATTTGAATAACTTTCAAATCCAAAGACTACTTGCTTTTGATGAAAAAAAAAAAAAACAGATCTCCCGAGTGTCCTCCTTTAGCAGATGTTATTGCCCTTCATTTTATCTTTCTCAGAAGCACTTTCATTGAATTCATAATGATGCAGTGACTTATAGATCAAATTATGTACAAGTGGCCCCATTGCCCACATGGAAGAAACACACCAGCCTGTGTGATCATGAGGTGTCCATTGGATCAGGTATCAGACATCAAAGACCCAAAGCAAAATAATCATATCAGTTTTAATGAGGGGGAGTGCAGAGTGGAGACCCAAAGACTGTATGCAGACAATTTCACATGCCCTTACAGAATGGTCAGCAGAAAGAGGCAAGCCAGTTAGAGTGCACTATAGCCCAAAGAAACAAAAAACTTTTCACTAGTTCTTTAAGCATCCTCCCCAATCTCCTCACTACATTGACCCCAATTCTGCCTTACTAATCAGGCTAGACCAGAGTATGTACACTGGTACAGATAAGAACTCATAACACAGCAAATCCAGGACAGAAAAACCTCACAGTGTAATAATGAAAGTAGCAAGAGGAAGGTGAATGGAGAAAGGGGGAACTGATCACACTGATCCACATATAACCTCCTACGAGGGTGAAGGGAGTAGGTGAAGGGAGAAATCTGTCAATGTAAGACATGAAAAAATAATAATTTATAAATTATCGAGTCCATGAGGGAGGGAAGAAGGAAGCGGAAATGAGCTGATATCAATGGCAGAAAGAAATATTTTGATAATTATGAAAGCAACATGTATACAAAGGTGCTTGACACAAACGATGGATTGTCATAAGAGCTGTAAGAGCCCCCAATAATTCGATTTTTTAAAATATGCACAAATTTACTATCACACTTTTCTACTTCTGTATGTGGTGGTTTTAAAACTACTTAACTAAAGCATATAAAGACAATGTGTCTCTACACATATGCAACTTTCTTATGAGAAAAAAGTTCTCTGCTTACAAAGTCAGAAAAAAACTTTAAATAATTAATTTAATAGTACAATTTTCAAACACCACAGCACCTGCTAAGCTAACTTATCTGTATTCACATTCCTTTATTATGACTCTCACTCAGAAGAACTTTTTCAGCTTTTTACTATCATACTAAGTTATCAAATCTACCATTCCTTATCCCTGAAACTAAAAAGATATCTTTTAAAGTTTCCACTGTCTTCCTCCCTCTTTCCAGAAACCTCATAAATTACTCCTTAACTACAGAATGAACTTTTTTTATCCATGCCCTATCATGCCACCTTGCCTAATTAATAGAGAAAAAGAATTGGCTTTATGCTACTATCTGGCTACTGCCTTGCTACATAACCTGAAATGCCTGAAAAATTGCCTGCCATTACCCATGGAGCTCCTTCCTTTCTGGGGGTTACAGACTGTCCACTTATTTGCTTCCACTGGACAATTACTCTTTTTCCCATAAACCACTTTTAAACCAAGCCAATTTCTCAGTAGTAACCTTGAACTCAAAGAGAGAGCCTCAAAACAAATAAATAAAATTTTAACAAAATTGAACAGAGAAATAGATAAATTCAAAACAATAGATAATTCAATACCACCAGTTCCTGGTGATGCTGTGGGCTAAACATTAGACTGCTAAACACAAAGTAGACAATTCAAACTCATCAACTAACAGTGAGAAAAATAATAAGGCTTTCTGCTCTCCCAGAGACATTTACATTATTGGAAATTCTAAGGAGTAAGTCCACTGTATCCTGTAGGGTTCCTGTGACACAGAATTGGCTCCATGAAAATAGGTTTGCTATTTGGTTAATAAACCACTTTCACGCTATTTGTGTGTGTTTCTTGTGCGGTGGTCACATGTATGTTGCTGTGATACTGGAATTTGGCAAATGCCAGCAGAGTCACCCAAAGTGAACTATTTTCAGTTGAGCTACCAGACTACGAGACAACTAAGGAAGTCTTGGCTCCACTTCATCAAAGAAAAGAGTTGCTGAAAGCCTCTGCATAACTTAGAAACACTGTTAGATGCTGAAGGCCTAAAGAATGAAAGCAGAATATTGGTGGAGATAATATTGGAAGATGGGACCCTCAGTTCACATGAATTGTGCCTGAGAAGAAGTTGATTTCTCAGTGTGGAGTTGACCGCTTTGTGGGGTAAAGACTGGGGAAGTAAAGTCTTTGGGATCTTAATTTACTGATGGGCCATGACTCAAGGTAAGAAGAAACAGCTGGAAATATATGATAATGATCAGAAGCTGGAAAGTATAAAGTCTGAATCTATGAAAATTGGAAGTTATCAAAAATGAAACAATGCACATGAAGTTTGATATCTTGGGTTTTACTGAGCTGAAATGTACCAGTACTGGACTTTTCTAATCAGAAAATCATATCATTTAATATGCCAGGATTAGCACAAAGAGGATAATGCAAAATCTCATGAAGTACAAAGCTATCTGTGATAAGATTATACCTATGCAGTTTCAAGAAAGAATAGTCAACCTTTATTTCAATTTATGCACCAACTATTAAACTGGTAATGAAGAAATTGAAGGATTCTACCAAAAACTTTAGTCAGATTCTGATCAAACATGCAATCAAAATGCATTGATAATTATTGGTGAATGGAACGCAAAACATGGAAACAGAGAAACTAACAGTAGTTGGAAAATATGACCTTAGTGATATAAATTGATCTGGAGATAGCATTATACAGTTTTTCACAAACAACACCATGTTCGAGGCAAATACATCTTTTCAACAACACAAAAAATACACATGGACTTTTCCAGATGGAACAGAAATCAGATTAACTACAACTGTGGAAAGGCATGATGGAAAAGCTCAATATTAGCAGCTAACACAGTGGTTCTTAACCTTCCTCATGTCATGACTCTTTAATACAATTCCTCATGCTGTGATGCCCCCAACCATAAAATTATTTTGCTGCTACTTCACAACTGTAATGTTGCTATTGTTATGAATAGTGACTCCGTTGAAAGGGTCATCTGATCCTCAAGTGGGTCATAAATCATGACCCACATGTTGGGAACTGCTACCCAGGGGTCTAACTGTGGAACAGACCAACTATTGTTCATAATTAAGTTCAGAATAAAGCTAAAGAAAATTAAAACAAGTCCACAGGAGCCAAAATATGACCTGGAATTTTGAGAAGATCTCAAGAAGAGATTTGCTGCATTGAAAACTAATGGCAGAAGAACTTAGGAGTGGTGGGAGGACATCAAGACCAACATTCATGAAGAAAGCAAAAAGACATTAATAGGACAAAAGAATAAGAAGATCAAAATAGAGCTCACAAAGACTCTGAAATTTGCCATACATTGTAGAGTACCTAAAGCAAATACAACAAAGGGTGCAATCAAAAGTTGAATAGAAAATTCAAAGGGAAGCTTGAGACGATGAAGCCAAATACTATGATTAAATATTCAAAGGCATAGAATTAGAAAATTATAAGGAGAAAACATATTTATAATGACCAACATATCTTTAATTAAAGAAATGCAAGAAAAATTCAAGCCTTGAGTTGCAAATTTGAAAGAATCTGACGAGCAAAATTGTTGCAGGAGAAAATGTAAAGAACACAGTCACTATACCTAAAGTAGCTGTTGACATTTCCCTGTGTGTTAGTCCGAGTAGACTAGAGAAACAAATACATAGGCTCACATATGGATATAGGGGTATGGTTTATATGCAAGAGGAATGGGACATTAAGAAAGCATCCCAACCCAGTCCAGTTCAAAGTCATAAGTTCGATATTAGCCCATATGCCCGACATCAGTTTATAAAGTCTCCTTCTGACTCACGAAGTCACAGGTTAGTGGGTGCAGAATCCTGGCACTGGCAGGGGTCACCCCATGGCTCCTCACTTCCAAGGCTCAGGGTCCATCAACAGCATCCCGTGGTGGTAGAGGCAAGTCAGCGCTGGCAGGAGTCTCCACATTGCTTCGCCAGCTTCAGAAGTCTGGTTCCATCAGAATAAAGTCACGTGGCTTCTCCTCCGGCTCCTTCAGCTCCTGGGATGCTGCCATTTTGTCTTATTCATACTTCGTTGTCTCTGAGACTAACTCTCAATAACTGGGGAGATAGCTTCTCATCTCCACGAGGGAAATATCGTGAGATTTCCCAGACATATCAGGAAAAAGCCATGCCCACACAGAGGCCTCATTGACTACTCAATCGCTATCTCCAGATTAACAGCCTAGACTCCACACGTATATCTCAATCATGAAATTAACATAAGCATATGACCGCCACACCCTGTTTCAGGAGGCAGAATATTAGCAAGAACCAGTGGTGCTGAAGGAAGAACTCCAAATTGCACTGAAAGTATTACCCAAAAACAGGGCTGAAGGAATCGCTAGAACAACAATAGAAATGTTTCAGCAAGCTGATGAATCATTTAAAGCACTCACATGTCTATGCCAGGAAATTTGACAATAGCTTCATGGCCAACTGACTGGAAGAAAACTATATTTATGCCCATTCCAAAGAAAGGTGATCCAGCAGAATGTTCAACAATATCATTGATATTGCATGCAAACAAAATTTTGCTTAATATTATTCAAAGCAACTGCAATAGTCCATTGACAGGGAACTTCCAGAAGTTCAGGTCAGATTCAGAAAAGGGCACAGAAGAATAGATATCATTTCTGATGTCAGATAGAGCTGGACTCAGAGCAGAGATTACCAGAAATATTGATCATGCAAATATTTTCAACTATGGATAAACTACGTGTGATATTTAGAAGAATGAGATTTCTAAAATACTTCATTGTACCCATGACAACTTGTGCATGGATTAAGAAGTAGCATTGAGAACAGATGGGTAAACTGCAAGGTTTAATATCCAGAAGGTGTGTATCAGGATTGTTTCCTCTCACAATATTTTTCAATCTGGGCTATTCATCAGAGAAGCTCGCTTATATGAAGGAGAATGTTGTATCACAATTAGAGGGAGGCTTATTAATAACCTGCAATATACAGATGATGTAACCTTGCTTATGTGAAGAGGACTTTAAGCACTCACTCATGTAGGTAAGGGAATGAAGTTTTCAGTGTAGATTGAGACTCAATGTAGAGAAGATCAAATCCTCATAACTAGACCAATAGGAAACATCTTGATCAATAAAGAAAAGCTTGAAGTTTTCAAGGATCTTTCTGTGCTTGGATCTACAATCAATACTCATGGAAACAGTAGTTAAGAAATCAAAAGTTGTTTTGCATTAGGTAACAAGACCTTTTAGATTATTAAAAAATAAGGATGCTCTTTTGAGGACAAAGTTGTGGCTGAACCGAGTCATTGTATTTCCTCTCATGTCACATGCATACGAATTTTGGGTACTAAGTAAGGAAGACTGAAGAAGAACGAACGAATATGAATTGCAGTGCTGGAAAAAAAATATTGAAAGTACAATGGACTACTAAAAGGACAAACAAATCTGTCTTGGAAGAAGTGCGGCCTGAATGTTTCTTAGAGCTAAAGATGCCAAGATTTCATCTTGCATACTGACGACTTACTGTCGGGAGAGACTCGTACCTGGGGATGGACAGTGTGTGTGATAGAATGAATGGATGGCAAAAGAAGAAGAAGAAGAAGAAGAAGGCCTTCAAAGAGATGGATTGACACAGTGGCTACTACAATGAGCTTAGGCCCAGGGATATTTTCAGAATAGCGCAGCATCATGCAGTGTTTTTTTTCTGTTGTGTCATTATGATTCTGAACCCACTTGATGGCTCCTAATAGCAATATAACTTTTGCAATAAAAAACAAAATAAGCAGGGAGAAATTCAGTAATGACGCACGATCCAAGCAACACAATCATCTGTGGTTTTAATTTCTTTTAGAAAAGTTAATTTCTGACTACTTCCAAGAAGGTGAAGATTAAAGGTATCCCAAATATCAACCTTTCCCAAGGTATTGTATTGCTCTATATTCCCTAATGTTAACCACAATTGTCTTATTCATGTACCTCCTAATATCTCTGGGTTTTGCATTTTCTCACATAAATTGCAAAGCTTTAAGGAATTGGTTGTGTGTGTGTGTGCACGTGCATGCACTATGAACTGATACACAGTTCAACCATTTAGCAGGATGATATTCTTATCCAAAAGACTGCAAAAGTTGGTAACTCATAGCCTATCATAGAACCCAGTTAAATTCCTAAAATCCAGAAGCTAGCAGAGACAAACCAAATACCAAGAACCAGAACACAAAATTTGCCCAAGCCAATTCAAATTGGAGATTTTTAAAAAGAGTTGGGTTACTGTCATATTTAAGGATCCTGCTGATGCAATGATTGCATATTGGTTTGCAAAATGCCAGGTCAGCAGTTGGAAATCAACAGAAAGTCTTCAGCAGAAAGAGGAGACTTTCTACTCCCTTTAAAAAGGACAGAGGTAGTACTACTCTGTTCTCAGGGTTGCTATGAGTCAGAATGTCTTCATGGTAGTGTTTGGTGTGTCTTTTGCGGACCCAAAAGAGGACTCCTGCTGACAGAAGAAGGACTTCTGGTGGCCATGCTGGGCAAACATTGCATTACTAGCTGCAACATAGGTGGTTCAAACCCACCAATTGATTTTTCTGGGAAGATTCCATGTTTGTGAGTGTTTGGGGTTTTAACTGCATGATTCAAACAAACCAAGTTATTTAGTTTATAATGCAAAAATCCACTTGGAATAGAACGAGCCTTGACTACTTAAAAATACAGTTAACAAGGAACTGAGCCCCGGTGGCGTAGTGGTTGTGCGCGGGACTGCGGCCCACTGGGACGGAGGTTCAATTCCAGCAGTGGGGCTGGGCCTGCTACTCCCACCACCAGAGAGCAGTGATGCCCCCCCCAAATAAATACAGTTAACAAAACATGTAATGTGTACATGGTGAAAACTATAAAATTGAGAAACTAGAGAGGATTAAAATAAATGTAGAGATGTACCATATTCATTGATTGGAATGCAGAATTGTTAAAATGAAAATCATCCTCAAACTGATATACAAATACCCAACTGATATAACATAATACCCAATTGAAATAACAGAATAATTTTAAGGAGAAATTTATCAGTTCATTCTAAAATCTACTTAGAAATAGAAAACATGTAAAATAATTTAAATTATTTTAAAATGATCAAATTTTAAAATTAGCAGGGGTTTGTTTTGCTTTTAAGACTTCTTTAAAAGTACAATGTTCAAACTAGATAGACAAGTAGATCAATAGAACAGACTTAAACATTTTGTTAAACCAATGTGGCCAAATAATAATGACGAATGTGCAAAGGAATTCTCATGGGGGAGTAATTGACTTCTTAGTAAGCTGTGATTCTATGTGTGAATGTCTGTATAGTAAAAACAGGAGAACCTTGGTGCTTTCCATTCTACCCATATAATTTTTATAAAATGTACCTAAGACCTCCATTTTAAAGAAAATACATAGATCTTAGAGAACAAAATATCTGAGAAAAAGGGTGCTACTTTTTGTTCTTCTTTGTTGCCATTGAATTGGTTCTGTCTCAGCAACTCTATGCACAATAGAAGGCAACACTACCCAGGTGAGTGTCGTCTGCTCAATTTTGAGCCTTGTTGCAACCATATTGCCAATCCGTCCCATTGAGAAATTTTCTCGTTTTCAGTGACCTTTTATTTTCCCTCCATGAAGATGGTCCTGAGAACAGACCAAAGTAGATAAAATAAAGTTTTTTTTTAATCCTTCCCACCGAGGCAAATTCTGACTGTACTTTATCCCTAGTGTGTCAGACCAGGTAGACTAGAGGAACAAATTTCATAGACATGCATATGGATATAAGGAGAGGCTTTATAAAGAAGAGGAATAGGACATTGAGCTCAGTCCGGTTCAAAGTCATAAGTCTGATATTAACCCATATGCCCGAAATCAGTCTATAAAGTCTCCTTCTGATTCATGAAGTCACAGGTCAGTGGGTGCAGAGTTCCGATGTTGGCAGGGGTCTCCACATGGCTCCTCCAGCTTTTCAGATGCTGCCATCTTGTCTTGTCCATGATTCATGGTCTCTGAGACTAACTCCCAACAACTGGGGGATAGCTTCTCATCTCCATGAGGGAAATATCATGAGATTTCCCAGATGTATCAGGAGAAAGCCATGCCCACACAGAGGCCTCATTGGTTACTCAATGGCTGTCTCCAGATTAGCAGGCTAGCCTCCACCCCTACATTTCAATCATAAGATTAGCATAAGCACATGACTGCCACACCTAGAGAAATTGGTTCATTATTCTGGTGTTCACTGTGCATGTAGTACTCTTTGCTGCCACCATCATTCAGATGCAAATTTTCTTCAACCTTCATTATTCATTGTCCAGCATAGGAATGGATTACAAACAACCTGGCTTGAGTCAGCTTGATCTTCAAAATAATGTCTTTGCTCATTATACTTTGCAGAGGTCTTATGCGCAGATTTTCCAAGTATAATTTCTTCACTTCTGCTTCCATGAGCATTGCTTGTAGAGTAAAAGAATAAAAAATAAAAAGAAATGAGCAATTTCAATAAATTTCCTTATGCAACACAATGCTGTTTTATTTTACTTACATGGAGATGTAAGAATTTTTGTTTGGTTTACGTGGAGATGTAATCCACACTGCATACCTTTGATCTCCCTCTAGCCTCTTTGCTTTCCGCAAGCAAGCTTGTGCCATTTGCTTTTGCAGGTTGTTAATGAGAATTTTTCCAATTATATACATCGGTTATTTGCTCAGCATCTATATTAGCTGGGTATAGTGAAAGAATAGAACCTTTGTGCTTTTTAAAAGCTTTTAAAAAATTTAAACCATTCATCATCCCTCATCTGCTTGAATGACTGCTTTATTGTGTATATAGAGTTTGTCAATGAGCACAGGTTTTGTGGAATTCCCATTCTTTGCCACATTATACAAAGTTTGCTATGATCTACACAAATCAATGTCTTTGCATAGTCAATAAAGCATGAGTAAACACCTTCCTGATAGTCTCTGCATTCAACCATGGTTCATTTGACATCAGCAACGATATTTCTCATTTGACATCATTTCTACTGAATTTCATTTGCATTTCTGGAATTAGTTCGAGCTATATGTACTGCTGTAATTGTTTTTAAATTATCTTCAGTAAAAGTTTACTTATATATGATATAAGCAATATTTGATAATCTCTATATATGGTTGGGTCATTTTTCTTTGGAATGGGCAGAGATAAACCTCTTCCAGTTTATTGGGCAGGTAGCATTTTCCAAATTCCTTTCAATAAATTTCTGAAAAGATGGTAAATAACTTTACAATTAACAAGAGATCAATTTCCAGGAAATTAATTCTATCTCATGTAAAGGTTACATAAGAAAAGGTTACATGTCTCAGAGTAAAACTGTTCCCTGTAAGGTTTATAATGGCTGACTTTTTCACAAGTAGATTGTCAGTCCTTTCTTCATTGTACACATCCCAATATATTCAAATCTACAACCTTTGGATTAGCAACTGAGCATATAAATTTCCAAGGAATCCAAACCTAGGATACATATTATTGTTCTTGATAGCTGGCATCAAGTTGGCCTCCAAATTACTGTGACCTCATACACAACAGAGTCAGAATAATGTGATTTATAAGGTTTTCATATGGGTTAGTCTGTTTTAGTATTAATGTTTGGTGAACTCTATTAGACTTCATAACAACATTCAATGCTAGCATGTTGGTTAGATTTGAAGTTCATAAGTCAGGCATCAATTATAGTTTTCTAGCATGGCAGGAGAGGATTTTGCCACTGACTCACCACTGTACCCAGAAAACACACTTTATTAGAATGTCATTTTAAAATATAAAAGTATTTAGCTTTGTTCATTGGTTCATGTAAACCCTTTAGTCATAATTCTGGACTCTATGTTTGTTATATAATACCATTTTGGAGGGCATTCTCTACTAATGGACAGGATTTTAAAAACAAACAAACTAAACTAGTGGTGCTGACTTGAAGTGACCTTACAGGGGAGGGTAGAATTGTCTCTGGGTATCTAAGACTGTAAGCTTTTCAGGGAGTAAAAAGCCCTATATTTTAATTTTCAAGCAATAAGTTAATAATTGCAGCTCCCACATTGCCTTTATCTCCTGTGCAAGTGTAAACACAGTAAAAGCAAGAAAACTCCATCTCCCATTCCTGGCGAGACTGGTATTTCCAAACTATTGACCTTGTAGTTAACAGCCTAATGTCTAACCAACTATACCTCCAAGGCTTTGATAGGTGTGTTTGTGAACATGCATGCATCTTAGGCTGGGTTCACTAGAGAAACAAATCCAGGGGCAATCATATATGGGTAAGAGAAAGCTTTATATTAAGAAGTAATTTTACATGGAGAAAATAGCTTAGCCCAGTACAATTCAAGTCCATTAATCTGACATAGTTCATAAATCCCTCTTCAAACTCACCAACCACATGCATTTATCCAAGAAGATCACAGGATGGTGCAAACTCTTGTGGATCAAATGATGGTGGACAAATGTCCAGGGCTCTGACTGCCATCGGTATGGCTCAAAGTGGCTTGTCAAAAGGAATAAAAAGACAAGAGAGAGGAAGTTCTCAGAATCTTCATGAAAAGACCACATCCATAAGAAGGTATATCAGGTTGTGACCTGATTGACAAACTACACTTATTTCTAAAGTTGACATGAAATTATGAAATCACCAAAGACCAACTCTTCAACTTGACACTTTAACACAACTCTTTAGCCATACATAATTTTTAAAACAAAGAACATAGTAGAAACTTATTTGTGTCTAACAGGATAAAATTGAAGTTCACACAATTCAAAATGCACTGCCTCATTTTAACTTCATATTCTATAAATGAACAAAACAAAAAAAAATCCTATGACTGACTATGTCAGTCACTTTGTGGCTTTATCCTCCCCATTTGGGGTACCCAATTTCTATATAGCCTACTTTTACGAATCCAGTGCTCTGAGGAGACAAGCATGTACTTTGATGTGAAGAAACTTCATTTAAATTGGAACCTTGTGATCCTGCAATTCATAAGCCAAGTCATATCTAGACTGGCTGTTCATAAAGTCAGCAGAAATATCCACCAGTTCAGAGGGTCAAAAATCTTATCTTCATCCAATCAGGTTCTGGGCAACTCAATGTGGTTCACCTTGCCTTTTGAACCTGGGCCACTTCACAAATTCTCAACAACTCTACCCCCTTGGGCTGGATCATGAACATTATGCCAGTAACCTATGCCATCTTCTCTAGTGTCTGTGAACCAGGTCTATGAGTTTCAGTGGCCAGACTTGGCCTATGTAGCTATGGCTTCAGAGCTTTTATTTCCACTCAAAAAATGAGTCAAGATATTCCTGCTGGCTCCCTTCAATGAACAGTCCTAAAGAGAACAGTTCCTTCATGGCTCTAGATTTCTTCAACTTCAGGTACACACCACTAGTTCAAAAGTCAAAAAGCCAAATGTTTGTTTGTTTTTCCCTTCTCAATAGTCTCCCAGGTAAGCCTCTTCAAATGCAAACATCCTAAGCACTCAAGGCAATAGATTGGGTTTGCCTTTTCAGAGCCTTCTTTGAACCATATTCTAGCCCATTTAATATTCAAATTAGTTTCTTTTTTATAGATTAAAAATTAATTTCTAAAGATAGTGAGTTTACAAACTCTGTTTTCATCCTTTCCAATAATCATTTCTAACAGACATTCTGTCAATAAGAATAGGTAGCAAACATCAATATAATCAGAGTTTAGTCAGATACTGAACACATTCCTAAAACAGTCATAATCAATCCAGTCTTATCTATGCCAGTCATATGCAAGATAGCCTTAGGCCTCTGACTTTCTCAAGTCAGGGTAGGGCTGTCAGCCATTTGACCTTCTGGAAACCATTTTGCCTAAATGGGGAATTTCAAGGGAATATTTTGCTCCTGGAGCTCAAAATTTATATTATTTGCCTTCCTTTTTTACCTTTTCAGATAGGCATAACCAAAAACAGCATCTGAAGATAAGAATATTCTTTCCAGAATGCAACCCAACAAATTGCATGACCCTATCTGACCTCCAGCTAGTCAAAGAAAAAGATTTTGACCAGGCAAAGACCAGACAAGTCTCCTTGTTCCATCTTCATGATTTGTTTTTTCTAGTACCCGCTCCCAAGGTACCATAAGGTACTAGGTTGGGTAGACTACAGAAACAAATCCAGGTAAACTCACATAAGTCTGAGCGAGTTTGATATCAAGAAGCTACTGTACGTGGGGAACGCATATTAGTCCAGTGCAATTCATGCTCATAAGTTTGATACTACTCCATAAATCTAAAATAGACCATACATCTCTCATCAAACTTACTCAGCGACATGCAGTGATACAGAATGCTGGAAAATCACTATCGAGTGGATGCAGAATCTTGTGGATTCACTGTAAGTGGGTGTTGTAGTTGCTATCAGCATGGTTCAAAGTGGCTCATCAACAGGAAGGTGCAGCAGAGAGCAGGGCTCTTGCAGGTCTCAGCAAGTCTTCACATGGTTTGTCAATTGGAAGATGAAGGCTGAAAAAGAAAGTTCCTAGAATCCTCATGAGAAGATCACACCCACAAGGAGGCTTCATCAGGCTGTGTCAGGCTAGATAGGATAGACTCTCTCCCTAGGATTGTTTATCAAGTTGACATGAAATTCATATACACACAAATTTATATCAAGGAAATGATTCAAACAGTTGTAGAGATGGGCAAGTCCTAAATCTGTATGCAAGATGACTGACTGGATGTTTATCTTGATTCATGTAGCTTCAGGGATTGATGAACCCACGGTTAACAGGACAGACAGCAAGCTTTTGGCTGCAGAGGCAAAATTAATTGAATGTTGGCAAGTAAGATGCAGGCTGCTTATTAACCCTCAGTTTCAGGAGGTAATGCAGCAGTTGCTACCTTAGATTAAAAATCCACAGGTTAGAAGACAAGGGAAAAATCAAACAAATCTTTTCAATATCTGCTTATTGTGGAAGCAGCACACATCCCAATAAAGATCTCATTATTGGGAATTACTAGCTATTAACTACCAAACCACTGAGATTCTTGCTCCAGCCAAGTTGATAGAAAACTTTAGGTATCACAGTGCTTATCTAAAAGTATTGAAAAATCAGAATTATCAACTTGCAAATTTTCAGAGCAGCTTTATTCATAAAAGCTTAAAACAAGAAATAAATAAAATATATAGCAATATATGAATGCTAAACAAAAATTTGCATATATAAGCAAAGAAATATCATTCAATAAGATAAATTAATAAGTTGGCATATGAGGACTAAATAGTTAAGAATTATCAAATAAAATAAAAAATAATTATCAAATATGCAATTGTTACATTAATAACATTAGAAAATTCATAAATTGTTCTAGGGATGTGCAAAACATACTGTCCATAGAAAGTAGTATTTGAATTGAACTTTAAAAATTATAGGGCTGAGCCCCGGTGGCGTAGTGGTTGTGCACGGGACTGCAGCCCACTGGGACGGAGGTTCAATTCCAGCAGTGGGGCTGGGCCTCCTACTCCCACCACCGGAGAGCAGTGATGCCCGCCCCCCCCAAAAAAATTATGACCAAAGATTCCACAGATATGAAACAAAAGAACAAATGATATAGAAGTATGAAACTACATCACATTTACCTCTGTTTTCATATAAGATTGTCAATTATCTATTCCCTTACACATCAAATCACTCTTTAAAATACAAATCTATAGAGCATGAGTGTGTAGTAGTCATTTTTTTAGCAAAACAGCAAAAGTGTCATAAATTCTACAACCTGTTAACAGACTCAATCTAACACGTCTACAGTATCCGTATCTGCACTTACATTGAAATCATATGCCACTCCTAAAGTCTTTCATCTGAAACAGTCTTCATATAGCTGAGTATAAAACATGTTAGAATGCTAATTAATACTGGTAAAAACCTGGATTAACAATGGTAGACCCTTGTCTTCCACATGCTCTGGACACTTAAGAACCTTTGATTTCCAGCATTTGAGGAAGTTGAAAGCTAAGCATTGTGTTCTTCTGAATACTGATACGAATACATGGATTCATTGTGATATTTTACTAGCAGAGCAAATGTTGAACCTGTTTTCATATTCCTTAATTTTTCAACTTGCCACAATTTAAAACTTAATTTTATATAAGCAGCAGAAGCTATTGAGATCCAGTTATCAGTATGTGTATATGTACATATATACACACATATATACACACACATATATGTATATTCAGTATTATAACTCTTTGAAAGAAAGATCAGTCTGTCTTTTTTGACTTCATTGTGGTTACCCTTACACAAGAAGCAAAGGCAGTTTGGGAGCTGCAGCTGTCAACCTATTGTTTGAACTCATGATCCACGTAGCTCTCCTTAGGAATCTATAGAAGATGAGCTTCTATTACAGCTAGCAGTGTAGCTCCTACCTTGACATCTGGCTGAATTCCTGCTCAATTTAAAGCAGCTGCAGTTATTCCCCTATTCTAATGACTTTCCTTATTACCTGACAATTTATCTGAACTATCGACTCATTTCCAACCTGCCAGTTCTCTCAAAAGTTATGGAAATGGTCTTCAAACTGCAGCTTCAGCATCTCCTCACCCCCCCCCCCCACACCAAACACTGTCTGTGCATCAATAGATGCTATCTTTGACAAAGGAGAGCACCTGATTGAGAATTCTCTGCACTCCCAGGTAGTGGGCCTGAAGAAAGGATGCTGCTGTCATTGGCTGACATGAAAGCATCTATGCCTCAGTGGACTAAGGTTAAGAGAATTTGTCATTGGCCAGCTTTAGTGTTCTTTGCATTGAATCAAAAACCGCAGAGAGAAATGGCTTTGGAATAGTGTTTATATGCTACAGTGTTCTGTCTTCCCTCCTCCTCTTGTTTCCCAAGTTCATTTTTTTGAAAGAGGTTGTCAGAGCTTTTAAAATCTTTGTTCTCTCCTTTGCTCATTCAGAAAAATGAAGAAATTTTTCTTTACGGAGAGAATATTGGGCTCAGAATCTATAGGCAGCTGATTAAAACAAATGATAAAATTTAAATGAATAGATGAGGCTTCTTTGCTGCTCTGAAGCAGCAACAGTAGAGCAGAACAGTGGAGAGCCCACTCATGGTAAAGGTGGAGGCTAGTAAACAGTCCCTCTATGCCTCTTTTTCCTGCATAAACATTGTCAAGTCACTTACATCTCTCTCCCTTCATACAAAAACATCGGAAAATACCTTTCACTAATAGACATCTATCTCTTGAATTGAAGAACACAATATAAGTGAAAATGGATTGAAAACTACTAAGGAAATATGCTAAATACAAAATGTTTTATTATTTTGCATTGCATTTTGCCTTTTATGGATAATTACCTAGCATTAAAATAAAAACAGAAAATTAATTTTTAAGTACAATTTGCTGCTCTCTGTACATCATTATCATTACATGAGATGGTCTATAAAGGGAAGTGTACATATTCTGTGTCATGTTTAACTACTTTTTAAATTTTGGCTTACAGTTTTTTCCTTTATTGCTATTTAGTACTAAAAGGGAATAGTTAAAAACAAAAACAATAATTAATGCACAAATTTGCATCTCAGGAAGCTAGGGTTGAGGCACTCAGTACTCCTCTAGGACGCATGAAAGCAGATCAACCTTCACAACTTAGACATGAGGACACGTACAGTTAGCTTTTTAATTATTATATTTAGGGTTGCTTTGCCTCTTCCCTATTACAATTCTCCCTTCCCTCAATAGATAAGTACTTATGGGTCCAGGTACCTTTTTTCAGTCCCTCTTACTTATGGGGGTACATTTGTATAATGTCCTTGTCTTCCTTGCAAAATGGTTACTTTACTCTTCTGAAATCATGAATTTTCATGTTAAATTCTCTTGTCTTACTGTGTAGCTTGATTGTTTTTGTTAAATGTCACTAAGTCCACTCTGACCCAAAGCAATCCAATGCACAATAGTACAAAACACAGCATGATCTTGTGTCATCCTCACCTTTGTTCCTATACCTGATAGTAATTAGTATCATTAAAAGCAATTGTATTTTCAATAACCCTCTTATAGTTGCAAAACTTTCGTGCATCTCAGGAAGCCAGAGTTGGGGCATTCTTCACTCTTCTAGGATGCATGAAAGCAGATCAACCTTCACAACTCAGACATGAGGACACATATAGTGGGTTTTCTAATTGTCGTCTTTAGGGTTGCTTTGCCTCTACCCTATTACTATCCTCCTTGCCCTCGTTAAATGTGTACTAATGAGTCCAGGTCCTTTTTTTCCGTACCCTCTTACTCATGGGAGTACATTTTCTTTTTTTAACTAAAAGATTATTTTATTGGGGGCTCTTACAGCTCTTATAACAATCCATACATCGATTGTATCAAGCATATTTGTACATATGTTGCCATCATTATTTCTAAACACTTACTTTCTATTGACCCCTTAGAAAATTAGCCATTTTAAAATAAATCATTTTATTGGAGACTCATGCAACTCCTATGATGATTAATATATTGTATGCAGACCACATTTGTACATTTGTTGCCATCCTCATTCTTGAAAAACACCATCAGCTTACTTCAGCACATTTGTTTATGCACACATTTCTCATCAGTGATCATATGAAGAAGGTGGGCATGCAATTATATGATTTTTAGTTCTTAAAGCCTGAATACTTATCCCTTTGACACCTCATCATCCCACAAACTGGTGTGCTTCTTCCATGTGGGCTTTGTTGCTTCTTCTGAACTAGATGGTCATTTGTTTACTTTCAAGCATTTAAGACCCCAGACATTACATCTTTTGATAGCTGGGCACCATCAGTTTTCTTCATCACTTTTGCTTATACATACATTTGTCTTTAGTGAGCATCATGGAATGGCAATTTAGTAAAACAAAGTGTTCTTGCATTGAGGAAGTACTTGAGTGGAGGTCCAATGTCTATCTGCTGTCTTAATACTAAGCCTATATGTGTATGCAAATAGATCTATTTCCCCATTGCCATTATATAAATATATTCACCTATGTACATGCCTGTATTTAGACATCTATAAATGCCTTTTGACTAACCCCAGGTCTTTCCTCTATTTCCTTTTACTTTCCTCTTGTCTCACTATCATGCTCAGCTTCCATTGGGCTTTCAATAGTTTCTCTCTGTTACATTACTCTTGATCAATCCTTAACGGGCCTCTCATACCTCCCTTGCCACTGATTTTGAATAACTTGTTGTTTCCTTATGCTTGGGCCAGTCAACACCACCAACTTTCCCCCTCCTCCCCATCTACCATGCCCCACCCCCTGAAACATCAGTCCCTTCATTTATGCCTTCTGACTGCTCATCCAGCCCATCTCATCTAGACGGACCTATAGAGATAACAAGATGTTTTCTTGTTATAAATAAACAATAACAAATAAAAACAATAACAAAATAAAAACCTGTAAATAGTTCAAGGTCTGTTTATTGACTTCCAGGCGTGTACCCAGTTGAGCCAGATAGGGTGCCACACCCTGGCCCCAAAATATATCCTTGGTACTCCATCAGGAACTCCATGCTCTGTTGCACACCCTGATTTTTTTGTCATGGTATGGTTGGGTCAGACTGAGTATAATTCCAACCCCGTTTCTCCACTGTTGTCCCTGAATGACTGTGGGAGGCTGTGTTGCATAGTGGAGCTGACCATATGTTCATCTCTGCACATTGGTTGTTCTGACTGGGAATATCAACCTGAAGGCTTGAAGGACCAGGATGCACTCCATTCTCTCTTCCTCCCCCTTCATTTGTTCTCATGTGCTCTGGTCAGGCATGTTTCATTCCCCAAGATGCAGCTTCAGTGCTGACCTCCAAAACAAACTCTCTTGGAGGGAGAGGCAGTTGCCCCCATAGTTGGCATTGGGTTGGATGCTCAGAACCTTCACTGGTTCCCTACTTCATGCTGTCATAATCCATTAACATCCTGGAACACTGGGGTTAAGTATGGTCCCTCTTTCCCTATGGAGATATAAATAATATGCTTTCCTGGGGTGGGTTAGTACCCCATTCCCTCTCTACACACCACTATCTGCCCCTCCCCTTGTCCCCCCACCCCACTTGGTTACCATATGTAGTCCTGGATTCTGTCTGGATCTTGCCATACTGCTTTGGGGAGGCAAGAATTTCTGTATAAAGTAGCTTTTCCCCGATGCTCCTTTTGCGTTATTTTACATTAAGCTTACCTCAGCGGATTCATGTTATACATGTCCTTTTGCACTTGGCTAAATTCACTTAGCATGATTTCCTCCAGTTCTTCCCATGGGGTGATGTGCTTCATGTGTTCATCACTGCTTTTCAGCGATGCATAGTACTCCATTTTATGTATATACCACAGGTTTTTAGTCCATTCATCAGTTGATAGAAATTTGGACTGCTTCCAACTCCTTGTGTTTGTCAACTGTGCTACCTTGGAGCGCAGATGTCTGGTTGTGGTTTGTTGCTTGTCTCTTCTGGGTATATGCCCAGTAGGCTGATTGCTGGGTTTTAGATATCTCCAAATTGATTTCCATAGTGTCCATACATACCTACCGGTCCACCAGCAGTGGATAAGAGTTTCTATCTTCCCACAGCCTCTCCAACACTTGTTGCTTTCTGATTTTTTCCATTCAACTATCCTTGAAGGTGTTAGGTGGAATCTCATTGTTGGCATAACCTTCTCATGAGGATTCTGGGAACTATATCTCTCTCCCTTAAGGTGGTATACACTCTCTCTGCTTCATTTTCTATGAAATCACCATAGTGAGCCATGCTGATGACAGCCAGCACTGAGATGCTTCCACCGCCCTGGATCCACAGGAATGCTAAACACCAGCCTGTGATCTCCCTGCATTTGGCATCATTGCATGTGCTGCATGAGTCTGAAGACAATGTATATCCTTAGTATCAGACAAATTGGATAATATTTGATTTAAGGACTTAACCTGAACTGAACTGGGGGGATTTCTTAATATATACTTACTATTTGATGTATAGCTCTCTCTTGCATGCATATTGATGTTCCCCTATTTATTTCTCTAGTCAACCTAGCCTAAAACACAGTGGTAATCATACCAACACTGATTAATTGAAGAAACTAGAGTGAAGTGAAAAATTCTTCAAAAAATTACAAATGCAGCACACCAATATCTTCAGGACACAGCCAGAGCAGTTATGGGGGGGGGAGGGGTGGCAATATATAAAAATAAGCACTCACATTAGGAAAAATAAATCAGGCAGAGTCCCAGTGGAGTAGTGGTTGTGCACGGGACTGCAGCCCACTGGGTTGGAGGTTCAAATCCAGCAGTGCTCTCCAGGAGCAAGGCTAGGCCTCCTACTCCCACCACAAGGGGGAAGTGATATAACCCCCCAAAAAGAAAAATAAATCAAATTTTAACACATCACTTACAAAATGAGAACAAGACTGACAAACTCCAGCCACAACAAGAAAGTAAATAATAAAGATTAGAGTACAAAGAAATGAATCTAAAAAAAGAAAACATCAATAAGACAAGAAGTTAGTTATTCAAGACAATTATTAAAATCAAGAAAGTTCTGCAAACCTAACAAAAGAAAAGTAGAAAAAGTAAATATTATGAATAAGAATGACATGGGTTTCTTCAAAAAGGACTAACTGAAATGAAAAATATACTGCACACTAAAAAAAAACTCCAGCAAATTAGAAAAAAAAAAAAAACTAGAAAAAAGGGAAAACTTTCTAAAACCTCCCTCAATTAACACTGATTGAAAAAGAACATCTTAAGAGACCTTAAAAGCTCCTGACAAAAAAAAGCTTAAAAGCAGATGACTTTGCTGGGAAAGTTTACCAAACATTTAGAGGAGGGTCAACCTCAATTCTACGCAAGCATTTCCAGACTATAGAAAAAGATGACAAACAAACAATCTCCTTTTATCAAGCAAGTATAACCTCATTTCTAAAAACTGGCAAAGACATCACCAGAATAAAAACCCTACATGCAAAATTTTTAGCAAAATTCTAGCTAATAAAATTCAACACAACACTTTTTAAAGGCACTATGATCAAGAAAGATTTAGACTAGGTATGCAAGGATGAATGAACATTAGGGAAAAATTAACATAATAATCATAGAAAAATAATAATGTGATTATATATATTGATGCAGAAAACACTTTTGACAAAATTCAACATCCGTTTTCAATAAAAAGTCAATAAATAATAGTAGAAAGGAAGTACTTCAATATAATGAAGACCATATACACAGTTTTAGAATTATTAAGCATCAAAAAAAATCAAAGAGTTATGATGAAAGCATAGAATCTAATGAACTGTTTATTTGATTTTAAACCATACAGTATTCCCTTGTTCTGATCAAACAAGTGCAACTTTATCTGTGTACAGGTTCTGCATGAGCAGAGTGGACATTTCTAAAAATCCCATTTGACTCAATTATTTATTATGATTCATACAATCAAATATTTTCATATAGTCAATGAAAACCAAATAGACATCATTTTGGTATTTTCTTCTTTCTGCCAAGAACCATCTAATATCATCAATATACATCAATAATCCACACAATCTTCTTAGTCTTCTTAAATTGCCAATTAATATAATTCTAAAGCCATTGTTTATTAACCTTCACCAACTTTTTATTTGCATGTGATATCAATTATATTGTTGGACAATTTAACCTATGTCTGGCTGGGTTATCTTTCTTTGACATGGGTTTTAATATGAATCTTTGTAAGTTGGTTGTCCAGGAAGCTGTTTTTCAAATTTCTTGGTTTTTAATGTTTTTTAAGTGAGGTGCATTATCAGCTTGTTAAAATGTTTCTATTGGTATTTTGTCAATTCTCACAACCTCATTTTCAATAATGCCTGTAATGCGATGTGGACTTCCTCCTTCAATGTTTGGTCCATGATCATAAACTACCTCTAGATATGCTTCATTGATGTCCACCAGTTTTTTAGGGTAGAGTGACTATATTGTTTCCATCTTCTTTTAATGCTTCTTGCATTGTTCAATATTAAATTGTTCAATGTTTTAACTCAAGAATTTAATTTCTCTTCAGTTTTTACAACCATTTATATTCTGACTATGGTCTCTCTTTTGGGGTCTTGAAACCCAGACCTTTGACATTTTCTGCTTTTCTCTTCCAGAAAGAGAAATGTGCTTGTGTTCTGGGCCAATAATCTAAGTGGCTGGACACTGAAGAAAAAAAAACAGAATCGGGATTGGAAGAAATCTGAATATATATACATATACATATATAATGCATATCATATACACACATATATAATATATACATGCAAAGGGAGAAGGACTTGAAACATCTACAAGTAAGGTTGAAAGAATACAGTTTTCAATATGATTACTACAACTCTTTCTAAAGAAAATAAAAAGTCCTTTGAATTGTACCAATAGGTAACATCATGATTAGCCCAGAAAAGATAGGAATTTTCAAGGATTTGATCTTGAATAGATCCACAATCAATGTTACTGGGAACAGCAGTCAAGAAACCAAATGATCCATGTTGTAGACACAAAACC
>PVJH01001867.1:57782-189328 GCA_004026705.1 Nesogale talazaci | reverse complement strand
ACAAATTAAGAAACAAAATGAGGTGATGTCTTAATGCTTACTTCGAACTTGGCACATAGTAAGTCTTCAATAAAGTAAAACCACTGAAATCTGGAACCTTATAAGGTAAAAACTTGTCAGAGAAAGAAAGTCAAATATTTTCCATTAAAGCAAAGTGGTAAGAAAGGCTGCACCCTGTCAGAGGTCAAAAACTTATGAGACACAGACAACCCAGGCAGTTCTGCCAAGTTCTACCTCTCACAAGGTTCACTAAAATTCTGTATTGCTATTTGTTGTTCTTCTTACTGCTTTTTTTAATCTTTTTTACTGTTTTTTTAGGGGGGCATCACTGCCCTCTGGTGGTCATGGGAGCTACCCAGTGCTGCTACTGAGAGCCGCTGCTGGATTTGAACCGCCAAGCCTGCGGGCCACAGTCCTGCACTCAACCACTTATGCCAGCGGGGCTCAGTCCAACTTTTGTTATCTTTTTCCAGTTCAGAAGTATTTTGCTGTCACACAAAGCCAGCATGGGTAGACTGCTAAGGCATTCCTCATTTGAATTCAATTTTCCTCATTCCTGAATAAATTTGTTCTAGTTTCTCAAAGTGGGTCTGTTAGTCTTATTTGGTATGTTATTGCCAAATTTCCATCTTTTTCTACCATTTTCTGGGGCGTCTTTTGAATACTTTGTTGGAAATTTAGTACAGCTCAGAATATTCAGGTCTTCAAATTGGCCATTATTTAAACCCTTTTCATTTAGGTACAAACCATTCAAGGTTTAAGTGGTCAGTATCTAGTTCCTTTAGTCTTCCATAAAAACCACCTATGACTTATCTCTGGGAAATTCTAGACGGGTTACTTACATCAGGTTATCCAGTGATTTAGAGAGGCTCAAGGCAAAGCTGCTCTGAATTCTTCTTAACACAGATCAGGTCAGATCTCCTGCTCCCTTCCAGGTCAAGGTCCCCAGTAGGGTGGTGAGTTGTCAGTTGAAGAACCTATTGCTGATCTTAGGTGGGATTTCCAAATTTGTTATTAGATTTAATTCTTGTTACTTAGTCATATGACATCTGAAAGAAAGAGAGAGAAAGAGAGAGAGAGAGAGAATGTCTCTTTTATATGCTGGTAAATTTAGAGGAAGGAAAAAAACCCTCAATTTTCTTTATCGTGCAAAACAAAATCTATTTAAATCCTAAGCTCTGAATCCATTTAAAATATATGCCTATATCCGAAAATTATATCTCTTCCTAATTTGAATTTAATGCAAACTGATTTTTAATTGTTTTATAAAACCATGGGTAACAGATTTTTTTTTGAGCACTGCATGGTAAAAAATCAGCAAATATGTCAGACAAAGCATGACATTACAAGGAAACACCACAGCATATGTTGACAGTTATAGAAGAATTGCTGCTGTTTTCACCCTTCACACCAGAATAATTTTTTCAATATTTACCTCCCATGTGTAGAGATGGGAACATATGGGGCTTCACATAATCATAAGCATAAACAGGTGGCTACTTAGGTGCATTTAATTTGCAACCAACATCAATATGGAACAACGCAATCAGCTCCACATGCTTCCCAAACTCTTTCTACTAACATTCCATTAGCAAAATTAAGGTCTTTATATTGAGGGAGGGGCTACTCCTTCCTTTGCTGGCTTCAGCTACCTTTCAGGGACATGAATAAAATACAGTTTCAAAAATGCCTTGGCATTTTGCTGTTTCTTTTGTTCAAGAGTACTTGAGCAACTGTGCATAATGTATACCTTGTGAATAACTACAAGCAGCAAAACATTTGCATTTAAAATGTGCTTGCAACTTTTATTTGTCTCTCTAATCTGCTCATTATGGGTATAAAATTATGGTGGTTAAGTTCTGAGCAATCTATCAAAACCTGGGGTCAAATTCTTCACAACAATGTGAAAATATCTCCCCAATAGGCAGTTCAGTTCACCCCCAAAGTGTCACACTGAAGACTCATTTCCAGACTCCCATGTCTTTGATAAAACCTGTGGAAACAGTTGCTGGGAATTTTTCTGTGTCTGTCCCTTTCATCAATTTCTACCAGATATAGAGCTATGAATTTTTATATATTTTTTCAGCTAGTTAAATTCAGATGGTGGTAGCTAGTTTGTCCTCTTTAGCACTGAACTTCTTCTATCTTTGACAATATCACCATCTTGTAATGTCTCAGGATTCCAGATCAAAATAAAATGAAGGGAAAGAAAAATTGTTGTGTTTAGGTTGTAGTTTTAAGGCCTCTCATGTAGTAAATACTCTGAGCATGCTATTTATATAAGTTTAGTCACCAAGAAAGCAATATGACTAGAAGATTAATTGCCCCAATTTTGCAGAAGGGGAAATTGAAGTCTAGAGAATATAAATTATCAAGTTTACATAGCAGCGAAAGGATTGAGGTTGGATTGAAATTTAGGCTGGCTGAATCCACTGTCTATGCTCTTGATGCCTCCCCATTATTGTCAGGATATAGGTTTATCCCTGATGCTGAAGAATATTCTGCCCAAAGCCAGAGTATTTTTTAATGAGGTATTTTCAAGGTCTTCCTCATGTAACAAAAGTCTAATGATGTCTCTTGTCTGTGGGGGAATCTCTGGGTGGTTCTGATATCCAGTGGCTAGCTGAAAGGCTGGAGATCCAAACCTTCCCAGAAGTGCCTCAATATAAAGGTCGGGAGATCTGTTTCAGAAAGCCAAAGTCATTGGAAATCCTCTGAAACCCAATTCTACATGGAAAGACATGGGGCCGTGAGATCCTTCCCTGTTCTGATGTCTCTATGAGTCTTCCCATAATGAAAAGGCCAGGATGGTTCAGTCCTACAAGGGTTCACGGGATGAAGAAGTTCATATTATATACTCTTCCTCATCTTGTTAGTGGTGACCCAGAGCAGCTCTACGTACTACAGAATGAAACACTGCCCATTCTGTACCATCCTCACAGTTGTTCCTATGCCCGAGCTTATGGTTGCATCTCACTGAGGACCTTCCTCTCCTTCACTGACTCTCCACTTGACCAAGTGTGGCATCCTTCTCCAAGAACAGAATTCTCCTGATCATATGTCTAAAGTTTGTAAGACAAGGTCTTATCATCCTTGCCTCTAAGGAGCACCCTGGTCCTATGTCTTACAAGACAAATTGGCTTATACTTTTTAACAGTTCTAGGGACATTCAGTTTCTTCAGTAGCACCAAAATTCAAATGTATTGATTCCTCTTTGGTATTCATTATTCAATGTCCAACTTTCATGTGCATATGAGGCCACTGAAAATGCCATAGTTTGGATCAGGGCACCTTTGTTCCCATGGCAATATCATAGCTTGTCAGAGGTCTCATGCAGCAGATTTACCTAACACAAAATGCCCTTTTAACCACTTGATTGCTGCTTCCATGAACACAGTTTTAAGCAAGACAAAATCCTTGAAAACTTCAAATTTCTCTCAATTTTTCATGATGCTACTTGTTGGTTCAATTGTGAGGATTTGGGGTCTTTTAAAAATTGAATTGTAATCCATATTTAATCTTGCTAAAACAAGCAAGGATACGTCATCGGCATAATACAAATTGTTAACAAGTTTTTCTCCAATTCTCATGCCACATTCTTTTTTCAGATAATCCAACTTCTCTGATTATTTGCACAGCATCCAAATTGAATGAGGTTGGTATGAAGATCCAAATCTGACACACACCTTTCCTGATTTTTTAAAGTTTTATTGACACTTCATCCACCTATCATACAGTTCATAGTTCAGTCATATCATGAAGAATTGTACAATCATTACCAAGATCAATTTCAGAACATTTCTCTTCCTTTTATTAGTATCATTTTTGAAAATTGTGGCAAAAATATAAAAACAAACCATTTTTTAATTCAGCATGTCTTCCATGTACACTTCAGTGACATTGACTATGTTCTTCATATGGTACAACCATTTTGATATCCCTTTCAAAATTATTCCACTACCATTAAAATAGACTCAATACTCCTTAAGCAAATACACTTCTTCCTTCAGCCATAATAACTGTAGAGTATCAAGTTTGCTTTCTTTTTCAGGATAGTTTGTTTTTACATACCATTTACATATTATACACTTCCATAGTTAAATTGCTATTAAAAAGAGCTATAAATACATCAACACAATCAGTTATTATATTGCCTTCTCTATCTTTCCTGATTTTAAACCTTGTAATGTTCAAACAACTGACTCTTGATCCATGCACGAGCTCTGAGCTCAATGAAGTTTTCTGGAATTCCATTATTCTCAAGGTTATTGATAGTTTGTTATGAGCCACCCAATGAAATGCCTTTGAATAGGCAATAAAACACAGGTTAACATCTTTCTGGTATTCTCTGCTTTGAAACAAGATCTATCTGACATCAGTAATGGCATTCCTTATTCCATGTCCCCTTTTGGATTCAGCCTGGAATTCTGGCAGCTTCCTGTCATATTACTGCAACTGGTGGTAGATGATCTTTAGCAGAATTTCACTTGCATGTGATATGAATGATACCGTTATACAGTTGAAACATTCTGTTGGGTTACCTTTCTTTGGAGTGAGTGCAAATATTGATCCCTTCAAATTAGTTGGCCAAGTCACTGTATTTCCAATTTCCTGGTATAGTAAGAGCTTCCCTTACTCATCAGCTTGTTAAAAAATTTCAAGTAGTCAATCAATTCCTGGAGCCTTGTTTTTTGCAAATGCTTTCAGTGCAGCTTGACGTTCTTCCTTCAGCACCATTGATTCTTCTTTATATGCTACTTCGTGAAACGGTGAACTACCAACTAGTTCTTTGTGCATTCTTTACATCTTCTTTTGATGCTTCCTGCATCATTCAATATTTTCCCATAAAATTTATCTTTCAAAACCCAAGGAGATACATGTTGGGTCCAACACAGTAATGGGAGTGGGGGGTGGCGAGACAGAGGGGAGAGGGAGAAAGACAGAGGAAGAAGGGAGAAAGGGGGATTCTAAAGTGAGAGGCTAATGGAGGGAGCAGGGCACTAACTCACCCAGGGGGAGAATACTGATTCCACAGAATCTGGAGTGAGTATGCAGACCCCGCCGTGAAGAACCCAACCATGAGGACATTGTGGCCATATGGAAGGATGCATGAAAAGAGAGAGAGCTACAGGGCTGACCTCACACAGAGCCAGACTGACCCCCTCCTTGGAAGTAGGTGTGACAAAGAACAGTTTTGGGAGAGGGGCCAACATGCTACACCCACATGAAGACAGGCCAGGAGAGAGGGAGAGAAAGAGAGCTGGACCGGTCTCCAGGCTGGCCCAAGTTGCTTAGAGGATGATGTCCTTGTAAGGAGCTAAAGGCTCACAGAAGGGACTGGGCAAACAACAACAGGATGAATCTCGCTGCCTCCTTACTGAAGTAGCCAGTGACAGAGGACATTTAGGGGATCACATGGTGAGGAAACAATGCCGTCTGAGCCCCCTCCGCCCCAAATGGTCCAAATCTAGAGGGGAACGTTCCTGATTGGGCAGTTGGGAGGAGAGAACAATGGGACGGAGGGTTCCTGGGGGAAATTGGGGGTGAGGGTAGGGAAGAGAAGGTGGTGACCTGGACAGACTCAGGGATGGGGGAACAAGTAGTGGTGAGGATTGTGTAAGAGGCCTGGTAGGGCTTGAGCAAGGGTAATGTAACAGAGGAAGTACTGAAACCCAAATGAAGACTGAGCATGATAGTGGGACAAGAGGCAAGTAAAAGGAAACAGAGGAAAGAACTAGGAGGCAAAGAGCATTTATAGAAGTCTAAATACAGGCATGTACATATGTAAATATGATTATTTATGATAAAGAGGAAATAAATCTAGGTACATATATTTATAGATGTACTACTAAGGTAACAGATGGACCTTGGTCATCCACTGAAGTACACCATCAAGGCAAGAACACTTTGTTCTATTAAACTGGTATTCCGTGATACTTGCCTGCCTGATATGATTATTAAAGACAAATGGGTGCATAAGCAAAAGAAGAAAGTTGATGGTGCCCAGCTATCTGGGGTCTTAAAGCTTGAAGATAAACAAGTGGCCCTCTAGCTGAGAAGTAGCCAAACCCACACAGAAGAAGCACACCAGCCAGTGTGGTCACACGGTGTAGAAAGGATCAGGTTTTAGGCATCAAACAGGATAAAAACATATCACTATGTGCGCACCTTCCTGAGATGATTCCTGAGACAGGTGGGGGCATGAGCAAGAGTGGTTAAGAAAGCTGATGGTACCCGGCTACCAAAAGACATAGAATCTGGAGTCTTAAAGGCTTCAAGGTAAACAAGCGACCATCTAACTCAGGAGCATCAAAACCCACTATGCAAGAAGCACACCGGCTTATGCAACCATGAGGTGCAAGAGAAATTTGGTATCAGACATCAAAGAACAAAAATCAAACAAAATTATTGTGTGCCCAACCTCCTAATATGACTGTGGAAGACAAATGGGGGCAGAGGCAAACATGATGGAGAAAGCTGATGGTGCCCAGATACCGAATCATAAAGTGTCTAGGATCTTAAAGGCTTGAAGTTAAACAAGTGGCCATGTAGTGCAGAGGGAGAAAAGCCCACATGGAAGAAACACACCACCCTGTGTGATCACCAGGGGTTGAAGGGAGCATATATGAAGCATCATGAAACAAGAGTCACATCACTACAAATGAGGGGCAGTGCAGGGTGGAGACACAATGGCCGTTTGTGGACAATTGGACATCCTCTTACAGAAGGGTTATGGGGAGAAGATGAGTCAATCAAGGTGCAGTGAAGAAACAATGAAACATACAGTTTTTCTCTAGTTCATCCCCTCTCACCCACTATCATGATCCCAATTCTAATCTTACAAATCCAGCTAGACTGGAAGAGGTACCCTGGTACATATGGGAACTGGAAATACAGGGAATCCAGGACAGATGAATCCCTCAGGAGCAGTAATGAGAGTAGAGATACTGGAAGGATGGAGGGAAGGTTGGGTAGAGAGGAGGAGTCAATTACAAGGATCTATACATAACCTCCTATCTGGAGGATGGACAGTGGATAATAATAATTTATAAATTATCAAGGGTTAGTGAGTGGGAAGGAGGGGAGAGGAAGAGGGAAAGATGAAGAGCTGATGTCAAGGGTTCAGGAAAAGTAAATGTTTTGAGAATGATGATGGCAGCAAGCATGTGAAGGTGTATGGCACAATATATGTACATTTGAATTGTGATAAGCAAAGTATGAGTTCCTAGTAAAATTATTTTTAAAAAAGATTGCAACTTCAGGCATGGATTTTTTCTTGAATTCTTTCCGTTTACATTCTGCTGACCATGTTCATCTTTTTTTAGTTTTCAAATTCTCGATGATTGCACATTTCATTATAATATTTTGTTTCGTCTTCTCAAGCTGCCCTTTGAAAATTTATATTCACTTCTTTGATTTCATTCTTTTTTCTGTTGGCTTTAACTTCTTTAGGATTAAGAGCAAGTTTTTCAGCTTCCTCTGACATCTGCCTGGAACTTTTCTGTTTTCTGTCTTTTTAATGATTTTTTTTCTTTCTTCACAAATGATTTTCTTGATGTCTTCCCACAGCCCATCAGGTTTTCTATCATTAATGTTCAATGCATCAAATTTGTTCTTAAGATGCCCTCAAAATTACGTTGGGCTAGACACATCATCATATTTTGGCTATCATGGACTTGTTTTAGTTTTCTTCAGTTTTAACCTGTTCTGTTGGTCTGTTCCACAGTCAGCTCCTGGCCTAGTTTTAGTTGATGCTATTGGGCTTGTCCATCATGTTTTTCCACAGATGTGATCAATTTGATTTCATCTGCACAAGTTCATCTACGGAAGTCCATGTATTCAATCATCTTTTGTATTCTTGAAAAGGTATTTGCTAGGAACAAATTGCTAGCATTGTAAAATTCTATTGTGTTATCCAGCTTCATTTTTATCACTAAGTCCATACTTTCCAACAAGTGTCTGTTCCTTTTTATTTCCAACTTTTGCATTCCAATTGCTAGTAGCTAGCAATGCATCTTGATTGTATGTTTGATCAATGTTCAGTTGAAGTCCTTGGTCTAATTCTTCAATTTCTTCAGAAGTAGCTTTTGTGGTTGGTACATAAATTTGAATAATAGATGTATTGATTGAATTTCTTTGAAATCAGATGGATCTAATCCTGTCACAAACAATGTTGTACTTAAGATTGATTTTGATATGTCTTCTTTGGCCATAAATGCAACACCATTTTTCTTGATTGTGTCATTCCCAGTAAACTATGCAGCTTTCTGGTTCAAAATGGCCAGTACTAGGCAATCTAAGCTCACTAGAACCTAGGATATTGATCTTTATGTGTTCTATTTCTTTTTGACCAGCACCAATTTTCCTAAATTTATACTCCACACAGTTCAAAGTCTGATCATCAGCGTATATTTGCAGTGGTTACTTCCTAATTTAGTCATGCCCTGTTGGCAAATGAAGATTGCGAAATCTCCACTCCAACCGGCTTTACTCCATTCATAGGCTAATGGTCAAATCTGCTCCAAGAAAGCATTCCTCTTCTGTCATATTCAGATTGTCCTCCCACTGGAAGGGCCCATCCTCTAACATTATCTCCAATGATGTTTTGCTTTCATTTTTTTAGGCCTTCAGTATCTGACAATATTTTAAAGACATATATATGATTTTCAGAGGCTTCTTCCTCCGGAGTGGGCGTTGATTCCTTCTTCATTGTCTTTTCCTAGTCTGGAAGCCCTGCTGAAGCCTGTTCACTGTGGGTGACCCTACTTGTGTTTGAAATACTAGTGACATAGTTTTCAACATCTCAGATGCACACAAGCCACTAAAGTATGACAAGCTGATAATTGGTGGTTCCTCCTCTTAGATCTATTCATTCACACTGTTTGTGCAAGGTAAATTTTAATATAAGTAAGGTTATGTTTGACAAAGTTATAAATAAGTTCTACTTACAACAGAGTTTTGGGCATAGACATCAAGTTGTAGTATTTCAGTTCAAGAGCTAACACTATTCATGTAACTACCTGTTAAACATCTCAAATATCAGATATTACGTAGTCACTCATTTCAAGATGTTTAATTTTTTTGAGATTGAATGTTTCTTTCTGTGTATTTTCTTATGCAGTGGTTCTAAGAACTTAAAAGTGTAAACATTTATGATTTGTTCTTTTTATGCTTTCTTAAAAACAGTGAAAAACTGTTAATAACTATTCTAAACAAATCTTATTCCATTATAAGTAAAAATACACCTAAAGAGGGGATGGACACACCATATCTAACATTAAGCACATTTGACAACAATCCCTAATACGTTTCCTGCGGCCTCACTCAATAAAATTGCTGTGCACTTTTTGATAAGAGTTCAAGCTTTTGTCACCTTCCTAATTTATCAGTGAAAATGATTGGAATCATGTAGTGGGTTGCACTCTCAATAGTACTTTAATGGAATATGAGAAATATGGAGAATTTTCTCACTGATTGGAAATTATTATTTTATCATCTTTCTTGGAAGAAAGATAGCTGGTCAGTCACCAGAAAGAGATCTACATTTACAGCCATTCCATAGAAAAGTGACCTATTAGAAGGCAGAAATTATCAAATTATATCATTGATATCACAAAGAAAATTTTGCTTAAGTTAATTCTGAAAAAGACAGTTATAGAAAAAACCTTTAACAGGGAGCTGTCAGAAATTCAAGCTGTATGCATAAGAGAACATAGCATGAGGGGAAAACATTGCTGATATCAGATGAATCTTGATAAAATGGCAAGATTAGTAGAAAGAGGTTACTTGTGTCTTATTGACTTTGTGATATAATTTGACTGTATGGATCATAACAAACTCTGGATACCATTGCAAAGAACAGGAATCTCAGAGCACCTCATTATGTTTATGTAGAACCAGCATGTAAATCCAAAGGTAGTTGTTTTGAATAAAACAAGTGGATCCTGTGGACTTTAAATCAGGAAAGATGTGTATCAAAGTTGTAGCCTTTCATTATATTTGTCCCACCTATATACTAAACAAATGATCTGAGAGCTTGGACTATGTGAAGAAGAATCCAGCACAAAGATTGTGCAGATGACACAACCTTGTTTGCTGAAAGTGAGACAACTTAAAACATTACTGATAAAAAGCAAAAATTGCAGCTTGCACATGGATTACAACTCAAGGGAAAGAAAATCAAAATCCTCGCAACTGGACCAATAGCTAAAGTCATGATAAACAGAGAAAAATTAGAAATCGTTGAGCATTTTATCTTGCTTAGATACATAACAGGCTTTCTTAGTCAATCTCCAGCTTTAAACTGCATACAAGATTATTGAAAACTCCCTGGATTGGATCAGACACATAGATCTTCAAAGTGTTTTGCTCTCTACCACTTTAAAGTATTTTTGGCAGCAGATTTGTCCAATGCACTACATCATTCAATTTCTTGACTTCTGCTTCCATGAATATCAATAATGGATCCAAGTAAATTGAAACTTTTGACAGCTCTAATCATTCCTCCGTTTATCATGATTGTATCTATTTGTCGAGGGTGATTTTTGTTTTCTTTACATTGAGGTATAATTCACGCTGAAATGGCAGTCTTCGATGTTCATCGGTTGTACTTCAATCCTCTTCACTTTCTGCAGGGAAGGTGGAATCAATTGCGTGTGGGAATTTCCTTGAACTGCTGCCTACTTCCTCCCATAGTCCGGCCTCTCAGATCAATTGTTCAGTACACAGATTCAAAAGTATGGTGAAAGCAAACACCCCTCGTGCACACACGTCTTCATTTGTATCCACGCACAATCCCTTTGTTCTCCTCCGACGCCTGCCTTGTGGACTGTGCATTGCTTCTGCAGGAGCCCCGTGAGCTACTCTGGATTCCCCATTCTGTGCCATGTTACCCAGAGTGTCTAATAATTCAGAGTGGAATTTACAAGAAAACATCTCCTTGGCATTTTTTTAATGTACAAGAAAACATCTTTTTGGCATTTTTTGCTTCAGTTACAATCCCTCTGACATTAGTAATGTTATACCTTGTTTTATCTCTTCTAACTCCACCTAAATTTCTGGCAGCTCTCAGATCGCTACTGCTGAAACTGTTTTGAATTACCTTCAGTATGTGATATTAATGCTCTTAGTCAGTCTGCTTCATCCTCTCTCTTTGGAATGGGCACAAATATTGGCTTAAACATAACAGCATTTTTTAAAATGGCACAAGACAGGAAAGATTTCGGACTGTTGTACGTAGGCTCATCAGTAGTCAGGCGGACTCAATGGCACCTAATAGCCATATTGTTGTGTTTCAGTTGCTTGAGAAAGCAGCAGTCTTCCAACATTTTTGACATAGACGAATGGACCCCTCTACTACTGTAAGACCATGCCAGCATTTGCTTTTTTAAAAAAATATTTCATATGTTATTCAGTCAATTCCTGCAGCCTTGCTTTTTGGCAATTCTTTTGGTGCAATGCTAACATCTTCCTTCAGTATTTTCAGTTCTTTTTAATCTGTTCCTTCTTTAAATGACTGATTATTTATCAGTCATGTTTGGTACAGTGATGGAATACTTAAGCATTCTTTCTATTTTCTTTTATCTTTTTTTTGTGTGTATGTTGCTCATTTTAAAAAAAAAAACACCAAACTGAGATGTTAGAGAGAGAGAGAGAGAGAGAGAGAGAGAGAGAGAGAGAGAGAGAGAGAATAAAAACCCTTCATTAAAAAAAAACAAACTCAAGTTTCCTTTTATTTTACTTTGGTTCATTCTTGGTAATGAAAGCCCAACAAGTTCTTTCCTTTTGGTTTTCTAACGAGTCCTTTTAATTATAGTAATTTATTTTGTCTTCTTGAGGTCCCCTTCAAGATTTTCTGTTCAATTATTTTACTTCCTTATTTCTTCTCATTTTTTAGCTTTTCTATGTTGAAAAGTAAGTTTCAGAGTCTCTTCTCATATGCACTTTGGTTCTTTCATTTTTGTCTTTATAATGGTCTTTTGCTTTCTTAATAAATGATATTTTTGTCATTTCACAACTCACCAGACCTTTGGTCATAATTGTCTAATATGTAAAATTGGTTCTTGAGGTGGGCTTGAAATTCAGATGGGCAACACTCAAGTTTATATTTTGATTCTTATGGATCTGTTTGAATTTTCTTCAGCTTCAACCTAACCTTTCATCTAGGCAATTGATAACTGGTTTTACAGCTTGGCCCTTGTCTTGTTTTGGTTGATAATATGGGGGTACTCTCTCATCTAATCTAATAAGTTTAGTTAATTTGATTCCTCTGTATTCTATCTGATGATGTCTGTATGTATGATCTCTATTTATGCTGTGGAAAAATGATCTCTAAATTGAATAAATCTGATTTTGCAAACTTCTATCTTGAAAACTTTAGCTTAATTTCTGTCACTAAGGCAATATTTTTCCAACTATTGATCATTTTCTTTCTTTCCAAGCTTGGAATTCCAATCATCAGTAATGACCAAGACATCTTAATTAAGTATTTGACCATTTGTAGATGGAAGAAGAGGGTAGAATTCTTCATTTTCATTATCAGGTTCTATAGTGGTTGGTAGAGTGCATGAATTTGAATCATGGTGGTTTTTATTTTCAAAATATCCAAATAGTCATCTATTTCTGCTCATTAATGCCTCTCCTGCAACTTGTCCAACATGAGTAACTTTGATGAGTAACTCTGATGAAGTACCAGTATCTCATCTTCCAGAATCAAAGCAACACAGAAGTCACTACACAACAAAATCTTACAGATGAGTGGTGGTGTTTTATTTATAACAGCACTATATGTTATTTTGAAAATGAAATGGTGGTGTGCATGTTAATAGACAGCATGTTTTAAGAGCTAATATTTAACTAATGTTGATTCTAGTGTTCTATGGAGAGGATGGAAAGAAAGGAGTAAAGTTTAAGGAAATGTATTTGATGGGAAGTAGGGAAGCAGAATAAACTTAAGTAGGGGATAAATCTGTAGGAAAATATCAATTAAAATGACTGTATTTGAGTAGAAATTAATGAAATAAAAAGGAAAAACACGGCAAAAATGTAAACATAAATTCTGCACAGTGACCCAGGAAATTAATTTTCCTCTGGTAGTTGAGGATTTGGGAAAAGGTTAATTCATGCAAAGAGACTTACAAGAATCTATCTGACTTTGAACTGGAACAACACGCAACACAGAGTCAAGGTTGGCTTGGTGGCAACAGAATAAAACTTGGACGTCAAAACTTTGTTTTAGTATTATAGATTCATTATAAGCAGCTATAAAAATTTTAAACATGTTTATTTCCCAAGTAGTTATATGAATGTTTTGTTGCTATTAAAGCATTATTATGAGGACAAAGAACTCATATGAAAAATCGTTAAAAATTATAAATTTCAGTTGTCATATATTAAAGGTTGTTATACAACTAGTTATTAAAACTTAGTTAAAAAACAGACTATACCCTAAACCTAAGATTTGGAGGAAGATTTAAAAAGATTAAATATATCTCTTGGTTAATTTTCTACATATTTATTTGTTTCATATATTCATAAATTTTGTTCCTCAAGTGACATGTTTTTTGATCCATGTATATTCATTTTAAAATAGCAATAAAAATCTATTTTCATATCTGGCCTGCAAAGGTGGCAATATAGATCTATATTCTTAGTGCTTTTTAATCTTCTCTATAAAGATTACATATTGGTTTGTTTTTTAATAACTCTCATAATCAGTCATCCTTTAAATAGGTTTTGTTTTTCTTTGAAAGAGTAGTAAAATACATTTTCCTCTGTAAAAAATATTATATTCTTTGAAATATATGAAGAAGAAGTTGGTCAAGCTTAAAGTTGATCTGACCTTATGGAGTTTTATTTTATATTTATCTTCTTTCATTGTGAAAATTAAGTCTGAATATGGCAACATGTAAGCAAAAAACAAAAACATCAAAAAATTCTAATTCATGAGAGACCAAATAGCCTTTTATAAGGAGAGACTTTTTGGTTAGGTTGCAATTGTATAACGAAAGCTGAGTTAATCAGGTAGATTTTCCTGAATTCTGCCACTTACTATGCTAAAGTATATACTTCATCATCCTCTAAGGGAAAACATACAGATTCATAGATACATTTTTCTTACAGTAAAGGCATCCAACAAGATAGTTTTTCAGAATGTGATTAACTTGAAATAATGGTGGCCTCTAGGAATTCAGGCTTCTTCTTTTCTATTTTTTTTTGGCTTTTTCTACTTCATAATATTTTAGCTCTATTATTACCTCTGGTGAGCCCTATTTCCCAAGAAAGAAGATGCAGAATTAATACTTCTGTGACTTATGTCATCAATATAACTGGGATAGATATAAAATTGTATATCTCTACCTTTTATGAGATTCTAGGTAGTTATTTTTTTGCACTTAGTTAAAAAAACTGCTGAATTTTCTATACCTGGATAATAATTGCTGATGCTTAGAAATAAATCTTCACACTCTGACAAATTGGATTAAACACTTGCATGTGCATGCACAAACACAAATATATGTACTGTGGTGATTGCCATTTTATTGGCTTTTTCCTGATACAAGATATTATAATATTTTTAAAAACCCTGCAAAGTGAATGTTTCTTTCATTCCCTATGTTCAAGCTCAGAGAATGTTGTAGACAAACACTATTTGATTCTTAAAGGTTTGGGGAAGATGGTACAAGCCACACTAGTCATTCCTTACCAGGAGTTTGTCATTTACTTTCTCAGGAAGTGGATATCTGCAAGTAAGCCAAATTCCTGCTTTGCTTGTTTTTAGAAACAAAAATAGACTTGGAAAATAACTAAGTATAAGATTTCATTTAAAAATACATAAAAGATATCATCACCACCAATTAAATAATTGTATAAATAGACATATTTAAATAGAATATGAAGTGTCCAGTTGGCACGAACAGTTAGGCTAAAAAGTTGGCAGTTCAAACCTACCCAAGAAGGCCAAACCTAAACAAAATCCATGTGTAATGACTTAATTTACGTTAGAAACTTCTTGCAAATACAATCTAGCAGTTCAACTCTGTACAAATGAAATCCATTGACAACTAAAGAAAATAGTGCATATTTTTCCAGTAGATTGATAAATGATTGTAGGCTGAGCCCCAGTGGCATAGTGGTTGAGTGCGGGACTGCGGCCTACTGGCTTGGCATTTCAAATCCAGCAGCAGCTCTCCAGGAGCAGGGCTGGGCCTCCTACTCCCACCAGAGTGCAGTGATGCCCCCAAAAATAAAATAAATGATTTTATAAATTACATTATTCTAACAAGAAGCCCTATAGTCACAGTGGCTATGCAATTGGATGGTAATCAAAAAGTCATTGTTCAAAGGCAGCAGATGCTGTGCAAGAAAAAGTTGTGGCGGTCGGCTCCCATAAAATCCATAGGCATGTAATGAAGGGGACTCAATTCCTTGATGAGTGGTGCTATCATTCTAGTGAATTTTTTAGATATTGTCTTCTTAGACCATGCTAGTGCATATTGTTGGTAATTTACTTTTGCTTGTAGGACTCCAATATTTTAATATTTGATTTTTATCGTGTTCTGTAATTTATTAAGGTGAAAAAATACTTTTAAAAGTGACTTACATATCTGATATGTCCAGAAAACAAATTCAAACAGTAGAAGGATTTACATATACAAGCATAATAAAAACTATATCTTAAAAATTGTTTTATTGTAAATTAGGTGAAGGTTTACAGAGCAGATGATTAGCTATATAGTCAACAGTTCATACACATTTTATTTGAACTCATCCATTAAAATTCTATTAAAGAACCATTATTATACCACTTCGTGAATGCTGTCTTTGGTGCATGTTCTCATCACATTTATAAAAGACCTTTCTATTGTGAGTTAGATGAAAGTCTACAGATCATTGCTAGTTTTGCATTCAAAAACTCATTTGGCCATTCCAGTGTTTTCCACTGCTTCCATCATTTTATGCCCACTTCCCTCTTGTGGATTATTGCTTTCTCTTTCACTCCAGTTGATGCCTCTCTACTTTCTAGCCTTCAGCTTCAATGTCTTCCCTGACTTTCTGACTCCTGGTAACCATCAAAATGTTTCTCTTTTAGTTTGAAATTAATTTCTTGATTTCTAAAATAACAGTGGTCTTATATCATATTCATTCCTTGGAGATTAACCTAATGTTCTTTAGGTTCATCCCTGCCATATGATGTTTCTCAGATGCACCATTCCTAGTTATTGTTATGTATATTCTATTGTGTGAATGTGTGAAAGTTCATCCATTCAAGAAGACTACCTTGGCCCATTTTTAATCCTATTATTTGCCTTTTTCTTGTTTATGTTTGGAAGCTTTCTACAAATTTCAGAGATTGGTACCTTGTATGATATGTCTTTACCAAAAAAATTCCCTCAGTCTGTAGGTTCTCTTAGGACTCTTTTGGTGCATGCACCGTCTAATTTTTAGGAGGATCCATTCATCTATTTTATGTTCTGTGGTTAGTTTAGTTTTCAGTATGCTTGATCATGTGCTCATGGCATGTATGAAAGCCCCCAGCTTTGTTTCAATTTTTCTTATGTCTATATATGTACATAGGTAGGGTTGTACCAATACCAGGCTATTTTGACTTGGTGGCTGTTTGAGGCATTGAGCATGGAAAACAAGAAGCTTCCTACTTTGTTCTTTTTCTGTGGTGCATTGCTTCTTCAAGGTGTTTCCTTTCTATATAAACTTGGTAATTAGTTTTCCATCTCTTTAAAGAATGATCCTGGAATTAGTACCAGGATTGCATTATATTTGCAGGTTGCCTCGGGTGGTGTTGATATTTTCAGAATAGTAAGTCTTCTTAGCCTTGGTGGCAGCATTACACTGGGTTATCTACAGAAACAAAACAAGTGACATATTGTGGGAACAGGTCCGGCATGCAGGGAAGTGAGGTCAACCGAGTCATATTCAGTCATGCACACAGACTCCAGAGACCTAGCTCGACAGTGCATATCTAACTTTATTACAGTTTTTTCAAGGCTTATATAGGTTTCATTGACCAATCAAATTATATTTCCTGATTTGCAAACATATCCTTATATGGTCATGGGTTTGCAGCATGAAAAATGATTGGGCCACACTGTGGGCTATGTAAATAAGGTTTTACCAGCTGAGTTGTGTAAATGAGGTATAACTGGCTGAGCCAGCTATCCAATTGTCTTACAAGACTATTTCATCCAATTGCTTTGTAGGGCGCTATTGTCCAATAGTATTACAGGAGCTTAGCTGTTACTATGGGGAAGCTAGAACATTCTGATAGGCTGTGTCTCAGAGGTTTAAAGCAGAAGGATATCAGGTGAGCTGGTCTGGGTCTATTATCTCAAGACTGGAGTTCTTTCCGTGGGAGTTGTGGAAACGTGGGATACCCAGCAACTTCCACCTGACTCAAGACCGGGATATTCCAGGAATGTTGGAAGCTAGGGTTCCAGCTACTAAGCGTGTGGATACCAACGGCTTTAAGACCTCTCCAGGAGATACAACAGCATCCTGTACTTTCTATGCCTTTTCCCCAGATCCACAGATCCTGCCAAGGGGAAACCCATAATATATAATAAAGATCTTTATCTCAGGGAATAATTTTATATCAAGAAGCCGCCCCAGTCTAAACATCCATGGATCCAATGCTAGGCAGAACCTTCTTTAGATTCAAGTAGCTGCAGGTTCATGAGGCAGAAAGGTCAAGTAGAAAACAGAGAGAACACAGGCCAGTAGGTACACAGGGTAGCATGTCTTTGAGTTCAGTGGGAACATGGCAGGGCAGCAACAGCTGAGGCCCACATGGGCCAGGCCTGCAGGCACAAAAACAGGAGGAGGAAGAAGAAACACAAGAAGAGAGAAAATTTCTCATTGTCCCTCTTATAAAAAGGCCACACCCTCAAGGAGTCATCATCAGGTTGTGATGTGATAGGTTGGAGTCCACCTAACCCCAGTGAAAGTTTATATAAACTCTGTCACAGTGGTGTGGTGAGTTAAGTGCTGGAATTGTGAGCTGCAAGGTCAGCAATTTGAAACCATCAAGTACACCCTGGAAGAAAGAATAGGAGTTCTTACTCCTGTGAAGGTTTACAGTTTAGGAAGCCCTTAGGACAATTCCTATAGGATAACTATGTTTTGGAAGTGAAGGCAATGAATTTTGCTGTTTTTTTGCATGTGTGAGCATGGTATGTCCTTCTATTTATATAGCTATCTTTTGGTTTCCTGTGGTAGCATTTTATAAATTTCTTTTTACAAGTTTGTTGTTCTTTTGTTTCTATTAATATATTTATTATTAGATATTTTATCTTTGGGGTATTTTTTCTAAGTGGCATTGCTTTCCTGAGTTCCTTTTCAGAATTTGCTTTATCAACATAAAGGCATCCAATTAATTTTTGTATCTCACTTATACCCTGTCACTTATTTGAATCTTTCAGTTACTTCCAACAATTTTTTCACCAAGTTGTTAGAAATTTCTATGTATAGGAACTTATCATCTTAAAAGAGAGAAAACTTTACTTCTTTGCCAAGTTGGAAATCTTTAATTTCCCCTGCTTGTCTAACAGCTCTGGCTAAGGCTTCCAGCACAATATTGAACAAGAATGATGATAAATGGTATCTTTGGTTCTCATTCATAAGGGGAATGTTTTCAGTTTCTGTCTATATATGTAGCTTTGTATATGTGTCCATTAATTTATTGAACATAATAATTCCTATATTATTGAATGCTTTATGGGTGTTGCATTTTGTCACATACCTATTCTACATCAATTGACATGATTGTGTGGTCCTTTTCATTTGCCTTATTTATGAGATGGATTACATTAACTGTTCTTCTAATGGTGAATAATACTTGCATACAGAGTATAATTCTCACTTCATTACACATACGATGTATTATTTTTTGATAATTGGTGGCATCTACTGATTAGAATTTTGTTGAGAATTTTTGCATATTCTTGTTTCATTGGTCACTCATTTTCTTTTTTACTCACTTCATTACACATATGATGTATTATTTTTTGATAATTGGTGGCATCTACTGATTAGAATTTGTTGAGAATTTTTGCATATTCTTGTTTCATTGGTCAATCATTTTCTTTTTTAGAGATGTCTCTGACTGGCTTTGGTATCAGGGTTATGCTAGTTTCATAAAATGGATTTGGGAGTTTCCCACCTTTTTCATATTCTGAATAGTTTGTGTGGAATTGGCATCAGCTTTTTTCAGAATGTTTGGTAGAATTCACTGGAAAGCTGTCAGAGTCTAGACTATTTTGTTGGAAGTTTCCAAACAACCAAGTAATTCTCTTTCTTTGCTAAGTTCTGTTGAGATTTTCTACTTCAATTTGTTAGCTTTGGTTGGTGGTATATTTCTAGAAATCTGCCTCTTCTAGGTTTTCAAATTTGTTGAAATATAGTTCATAATATTTTGTTATTATCTGGTTGTATTTCTGTTGGTTCAGTCTTGATGACATCAATTTCATTTCTTGTCTTATTTACATATTTTTCTTTGATCTATAGTTTGTTGCGTTTGCCAATGTTTTGTTGAGTTTCATTTGATATATTTTGGAAATATTATCAGGAGAACTCAGTTCCTAAAGAAGGACCCCATGGGTGGAAAAGTAGGAGCATCATAAAAACAGGAAGGTCCTCCAGGAGATGGACTGGCACAATGGTGGCACTGATGGGCTCAGGCATTGGAACAATGGTGAGGATGGTACAAGATCATGCAGTGTTTTGCTCCATTGCCCATAGGGTTACTATGGGTCAAAGTTGACTCGATTGCATCTGACAAGAACAAGTACAGACATTTACTGTGGTGGTGTCCAGTGGTGGGAGGGATTAAAATAATTCAGCAAGCAGTTTGCTACCTTAGAGTAGTTTATTATGGAGATCTGATACTGGAAGCTTAACTGGAGGGAGGATGCTTTGAGAGTAATGATGGCAACAAGTGTGCAAATGTGGTATGCATACAATTGACGCATGTATCGATCATGATGGGAGTTGTATGAACCCCCAATAGAGTAATTTATTTTAAAAAAAGGAGGGGGAAAGAGGAGCTTATACCAAGTGCTCAAGTAGAAAATATTTGGAAATGAAGATGGCAATATGCTTGATACAAATGATGTATGGAATATTATGAGCTGTAAGAGCCCCCAAGAAAATCATTGAAAAAACAAAACAAAAGGTCATTTGTTATTTCATGGTTCATAAATAAGATAATAAAAGAAGTACATAAAACTAGATTATAAGAACACACAATATTAATGAAAAATATTAAATAATACATGGACAAAAAGCAATGAAAGTGATAGTTTGGATACTTCCATAGGGCTGCTTGATTGGCATCCTCACTTGCCATAGTCTTTGCTTTTATCCGCGTGTCATCGTCTGTGTTATTTATCCTTAACCATCTGTTGCTTATAGGGGTAGGATCCCATTCTTTTAAAAATAAGTCAGTGAGACAATAGTTACTGTGATTGATAATATATTAGAAACAATCAACTTCTCTTCTTTGAATATTTTATGGTTATCTTTGAAAACCCCATTTCTGCTTCTGCTGAATTGATAACAATTTTTTTCTGATAATAATTTTAGCTCTTTGAACACTTTCAAGAACTGCGTACTTCACTCATGAGATCTCAAGGGGATTTGGGGCATAACACAAAGCTGAAAAAAATAGCAGCAAGCCATCCTCTTGTTGTTTGGCACTTTCTTTATATTATCTGTTTGTTTACTGAAGTAACAAATGAAAGAGAATAGAAATGCAGAATTTAATCAAACATATACCAATTAATTTGTGTGACATGGCCCTGCCTGCTAATCACTCTCATGGGAATCACAGAAGAAATGGGTGTCATAGGAAAGCATGGTGAAGAAATCAGAAGGTGCATGTCTTCAAGGAAAAATCCCACCTGGGGGTCTGAAAACTAGCCTTCTAATTGAGAAGTTTGTGAAGTCCATATAAGCTATGCATGCCAACCTTTGTGATCCAAGGATTACTAACAGTGAGATACAACCCTTAAGGAGGAACAATACTAGTGTCAAAGTCCTAAGCACCCAGCTTCTAGAACAGTATGGGTGATTACGGAAGCCCCAAATCCATTTGCTTGTTCTCTATGTGAATCAAAAACCTGATGAATACCTGCAAACTAAGAATGTGAACAGCCATAATATCAGAAGAGAGCCTTCTGAACAGATTCTTAGCAACTGGTCGTAACTGGAATGGAACACCTTGCCGTTAGATCTCCCTTTAGACTCACCTGCAATGTATTCTAAATTTTGAGTTTTGTCTGCTTCCTATATAGAGGTCTTTCACTGTTTCATATGATTATTGTTGCTGGATCCTCCCCCACCCCCACCTAGCCTATGTCCTTGTTTTATGTTTTTCTCTGTAGGGAAGTCTGAATTTCTGAAGACAGTAACTGAAATAACAATGACCTGGCCGGAAAATGGGTACAAGAAGGGCAAAATGTTCCAAAGTTGATTGTGGTGATGATTTCACAGCCCTTTTAAATTGAATTACTGAGAAATATTAGGTGTTAATTATAGCTCAATTAAAAATTTAAAAAACTTTTAAAGAAACATAAGAGGGAGAAAACTAGGGGAGGCAGACAGAGGACCCTCTGCCAGCGAAGGAGTTCTCAGGGTGGGGATTATGGGGGTGAGAAAATGTTCGTAAATAGAGTTCGTGCTGGTCAAGATATTGTTTAGGTCAGGGTATCTGATGAGGAAGTGTATCTCAAGGTGTCTCAAATGATCTCAGGGCTTTTGCACCCAGAAGGATATTTTTGGTTCAGGAAATGGCTGCTGTGAGGATGGATGGTTACAGAAGTTCTTGCCGGAGATTCCATCCACTAGACTGATGAGCTGGAGTTCATATGCCTTCAGCCTTGGGGGTGAGGCGCACAGTGCTCTGTCCAGGATGGAAAGCTCTTCACTCAGCTTGTACAGCATGAGGGCACCGCGGGCTGGTGGGTGGGTGAGGGTGCGCCTGATCATCAGAAAAGGGGCGGTAACAAGTAAGGGTCCCATCTCCATTGTCATCAGCCCTCAAGGTGCCGAGCCACTGTCGGGGCTGAAAGCAGCTTGCAAACTTTCAGGTGATTATGCTGAATCAGGCTGGCTGACACTTCACCCCTCTGTCTCCTCTCTGGTGTCTTTTGTTTGGCTTCTCCTCTCATCCTTTAAAGTGAAGGATTTTGTTGCTATCACGTGTATGTGGTTCATTTGGTACGGGCTTTGTGAAGGTTGTCAGTGTAATTCACTATTTTGCTGGAGCTTTTAAAACTGTATCTTCAACATTGATAATTCATTAACTTAGTGACTATTTTGACAGAGGGGATTAAAAATAAAATGTTGACACAGACAAACGGTAACATTCTTAGGGAGTTAATGTGAAGAAATAAGGACCTATAAATAGCCAAAGGACAAACCAGGAAAAACTAATCTACACATTTCCAAAGAAAGTTTTTTTGAGCATCAGTATGCTTTGATATATTAACCAATGTTTCCCCAAATTGTTTTACAGTCAGTGAAATTCTGCATGTTATATCCCTCTCCTGGGATGCAGACTCTATCAATAAAATGTAGAAATTTTAAATTAATTGTGCCTATGTAAAGTTCTACAATTTTATTAAAATAGATATCACATAATATTTATAATGTAAAGCAGTTAAAATATACCATGCGATTACATTAATAACATTGGCAATGTAATACTGTTATCATAACTGTCTATTTTCAGAAATATAGATCTATTTATTTTACATTTATTTTTATTTTTGTAAAACACAGATGATAACATTTTCCAATTTCTGTATATATTTTTCTGGTATACAAATTAAGGACAAATTAAATCAATTATACTGTACAATCATTACCAATATCCATTGCCAAATGTTCAGTAAGTAATTTTGCTTTGAATTTTTTTTCTTCTGGAACACTTATGAATTTATTTTGGTGTTCCTATGAATTTATGTGGTGTTCCTAGAGAACACATTCACAGAAATACTGAAACTAGGCCCCTCGTTATATTTTTGATGTGCTCATGAGACACTAAATCCCTTGCTTGAGATCAAATAGGTAGTTAGGGACAGCATCATTATAATATTCAACTTTCCTAATTTGAAGAACGGGGCTTCTATTTCAAGGCATTTTTCACTAGACCCAATTTAAGTATCCTGACCTGTGGTCCAGTAATCAATAGCTAATACAATAAAGTTTTACATAGAATAACTCAGAATTACAATAATTGCCTCCAATGTTTTTTTAAAGGTACATGGCTTTTAAAAGCAACCGTGCTTGCTTTAAGTTTATAATAATTTTTTTCTTTCTTAAACAATTTATTGGCACTTCATCCACATGTTATTCAATTCAAGAACTCAATTATGTCACGATAACTTTCTTATGAAAGACCCCATTATAAGAACTCTGTCTAATTTGCACAATTCTCTTCTTAGGTCTTTTTAAGATTGTGGCTGATCCAACTCCGTACCTTACCATGGAAGAAATTATAAGAACCATTCATATTGGACCAGGTAGATTAGGACATCCTCACTTCTATCATCAGAAAGATATACAATTAGGGAATATCATCATAAAGCAGGGTGAACAATTTGTGCTCAATTCAGTTGAAGAGATCAATGGAGAAATGATGGTGAACTGTGGCATCAACAGAAATCATCAAAATCATTCATTTACTTTGCCTTTGTCACAAGAAGGGCACTTCTTTGAGTGTGAAGATGAACATATTTATACCCTAAAGGAGATCGTTGAGTGGAAGATCCCAAAGAATAGAGCACGGACTGTGAAGCTTACTGATTTTTCAAATAAGTGGGATTCAACAAATCCATTTCCAAAAGACTTTTATGGCTCTTTGATTCTCAAGCCTGTTTATGAAATTCAAGGTGTGATGAAATGTAAGTATTCATGGAGAATAATGCTATGTCAATGTGGCTGTTATAAGGTTTGGTAAAAAGGAAGGTTTTAGAGTTTAAGGAGTGACTTGTTTGTAAAATCTGCTGAGTTAGTCTTCCTCATCTTTAAATATGGAAATCACATCTTTGTTGCAAACTAAATTATATATATGTAATATTTTACATATACAAAGGCATATATCTGGGCATATATATACACTCATATCCAGAGATAAAATGCTGTAGCTAGCAGTTGGGTACAGGCAGATTATAATACTAATTCATTTTTCTTAATACCAGTTAAACAAAGTTAGAGTAGACCTGCAATATTTTTTAGAGAAATTATACTTGATTAGAAAGAGATGTACATTATTTTTATGGAGGTTGCCAATAGAAAATGTAAGAAAGCAAAGTTTCTTTAATGTATTTCTTATTTTTATTCTTGTGCTAACTTTTTTTCTCAGACTCTGGTCACTGGTCATAAATCATCCCTGTTAGTTGAGTGTTCCTCTGACTTTAGAAAATGAAATGATAAATTAATACACACATAGTTGTATTTCAATATGCAGCATTCAGAATAGGAATATCCAAAGAGAGCGGAGTTACCCCAAGTACACGAATATTTAGATTTTTAAAATATGTCATAAAATGGGGCAAGCGTGGCCAAAAATTCATAACCTTGTCATCAGAAGTTCTGAATTAAAAAAAAAGTTCTGAATTCTAATTAAGGACCTATAGCTTAATCATCAATGTCTTTGTGAGTCATTTAAACTTCCTATATAGATAGACGAGGTTTTTCATCCATTCTACCTATTTCTTGGTGTTCTTTGGAAAGTTAAGTAGTCATCTGTATGTATGACACTTACAGAACATAAAAATATTATGTAAAAATTTGTTCTCATTGATATTGTTAGTAATTTATGCAATAGTGAAACATTTTCTGAGACACTTTGGGTAGGTTTTAGAACTGCAGGTTAAACCTTTTTACACATAAATATTTCACTAGAAATGGATCACTTCACTTGAACTAAAGGTAAAATTATGTAATCCATTTGATTACCATTTGTGGTATTTTTTAATACCACAAAATTCGAAGGCACAGCAACTTTCAGACTTCACATTAGTGTTGCATGCTAATCCAAAATGTGCCGTCAAAATTGATCATTGGGTTTCCCTTATTTTTAATGAATAACAAAAAGCATTTTCTCATTTTTGCAGTATGTTAGTGTTTGAAAACTGATGCCATTTCCTACCACCAGGTGCAAATGAGGGCAGGCCCACAACCTAAAGACATAGATGAGGTGATTATCACATTTAAGGACACTGGATTAAGGGTTCAGGGGTAGTTCTCTTTGGCAGCAACACTTTGAAAAAGACCCCAGAATATACGGGGCTAGATAAAGGCAGAAAGACCAGATTGGGGGGAGCAGGTGCCTCTGTGGGAGCTCAGGTCAGCATGGAAGAGTCCAGTGCTGGTACATAAAGTATGAGTGAAGAGAAGTAAGGGCACTTTGAGACAGGGCCCAAACAAGCACAGCAGGGAGGGGAATCATTCATGAGAGGTTAGAAAATATATATGCAAACAAACAGCTGTCATCAAATCAGTTCTGATGCATAAAAGCCCTGTGGCCAGAGGAGACATGACTGAGTTTCTGAGTGAATCTTTTTTTAAAAGTCATTTTTGGGGGGCTATTATAGCTCATAACATTTAATACATCAATTGTATCAAGCATATTTGTATATATGTTGCCATCATTTCCAAAACATTTTTACTTGAGGCCTCATTATAAGCTTTTAAAAAAAAATCACTTCATTGGGGGCTCATAAAACTCCTATCAAGACCAATACATATGTCAATTGTATGCAAACCACATTGGAACGCTTGTTGCCATCATCATTCTCGAAACATCCTCCTACCTAGGCCCCTGGTACCAACTCCCCATATTTACCCTCCCTCCCCCATGAACCCTTACCAATTTACAAATTGTCATCATTTTATCATCATACACAGTCTGATGTGTCCCTTCACCCACTTCCCCATTGTCCGTACCCCAGAGAGGAGGCCATATGTAGATCCCTACAACAGATTCCCTCTTTCTACTCCACTTTCCCTTCACCCTCCTGGCATCACCACTCTCACCCCTGGTCTTGAAAAGATCATCTGTCCTGAATTACCCATATCCAGTTCCAGTGTACATCCCCTGGTCTAACTGGATTTGTAAAGCACAATTGGGATCTTGATAGTGGCTGGGAGGATCATTTAAGAACTGGAGGAAAGTTGCATATTTCATTGTTGCTATACTGTACCCTGTTTGGTTTGTCTACTCCTTACAATCCCTATGTAAGGGGCTGTCAATTTACCTACTGATGGACTTTGGGTCCCCAATCTGTACTCCTTCTCACTTATAATGATGTAATTTTTAGTTCTTGATACCTGATATCTTCGACACCTCATTGTCACCCAGGCTGGTGTGCTTCTACCATGTAGGCTTTGTTGCTAGAGCTAGATAGTCACTTGTTAACTTTTAAGCCTTTAAAACCCCAGATGCTATATTGTTTGATAGCCAGGCACCATCAGCTTTTTGCACCACATTTGCTTATGCACACGTTTGTCGTCAGAGGCTATAAATCTTACTGGTAGCAGGCAGCTTAATTCTTCTCCCTCAGTGCGACTACTATTTTCTAATTGCTGACTCTGTGGTAGCCACTCAATGCTTACTGCACTATCAGGGCTCCTGTTCAATATAGACTAAGGGGTAAACGTGTCCTATAGGACACAATCAAGAAAGCACTTTGGACTGTGAGAGGCAGTCAGATTTATTTTTTTCAATCATTGAATGGGGTGTGGAGAATGTGAGCCCTGGAGCCCTGGAGTTCAGGGCTGCCAGCCTAAAGGCTTTCTGCTCCCATAAAGATTGACATATTCCTTCCATCAGCTGCCCTGTGAGAGAAAGATGAGGCTTTCTTTCTGCTCCCATCATGATTTATGAGCTCAGAACCCTACAGGGGCAGGTGTCCTCTTTCCTATAGGGTGACCACGAGTCAAATCGACTCTATGCCAGTGAGCTTAGTTTTTTGGTTTATTGTGATAGGAGACTGGAAATGCAGCCTGGAGGTTTACAGAAAAGCACCTTCAGAGGACATGATGCAAACACTTAATACCCTCAGTTATGAACTTAAAGTTGGAGGCCCAAGTCACCTAGAGGTATTTTATAAGAAGGTCTGGAAGTCGACTTTTGTGATAATAATAAACCAGCCACTGAACACTATGTAGCACAGTTCTAGTCCGCCCATACAGGGCTGCCATGAGCCAACATCGATGGCACATGGCAGCAGAGAAAAGTAGTTGGGTCAATCATTAGGAGTTGGAGATCTTTAGAAAGAGAAAATAAGTCAACCTTACTTTTTAGGTTTTTGACATGCGCAACCCTATAATAATGGTAGGCTGCTAGACATAAACACTACAGACGAGCCTCCAAGCCCCAAACCCATGGTCATTGCCTTGACTCTGAGTGGAATCTTCCCCATGGGGCTGTCAAAGCTGTGCGAATGCAGACTATCCGATCTTTCTCTCGAGAAGCAGCTAATGGGTTCAAAACCACTGCCAAGGGTGGGGCACCTATGATTAAGGACTGCAGTCATCAATAGGGTCATTTCAGTGAAATTAAATGTGCTTTACCAGAAGAAAGTCTTTGGGCTGAAATAAAATCCTTCACAAGATGTTTTAGTCCAGTTTCTATTGATTAATTCTATTACAATATAATTTCAATGTCAATTAGTTCACATTTTTTTGGTTTTTTTGTTTTGTTGGTTTTGTTATTTTTGTTTTTTAAAAAGTCACATTTTTAATTGCTTGGAGCTTATTAAAACTTGTGGTATAAGGACTACATGGTATAGCGCTCATATAGGTAGAGATCCTTTGTGTGTTGGGCTGGAATGTAGTTTCTGGACGTGGAGGGTGGACAGCCATCACAACAAGTCCAATATTTCATTTTGTTTTTGTAGGAAGTTTTTTTTCTAGCTATATAGCAGGCTATTTTTCAACCAGTTGTGGCCTCATTTTATAAGATTTTTCTTTTTGGTGAATTGGAAATTTGAAGCTGCCTTGAAGTCAAGGGGGCATCGCTAAGCTATTTTCTTTCATCCTTTAGCACCAACACCAGTCTAAACCACTCCAGACCACCCTCCTTCTTTTCTAACATGACAAGAAAAAGAACAGTTTGGAGGGGGCGGATGCGGGGTGGGGGTAGGGAGTTTGAAGAAATCTTATGGGGAAGGCCTGATGAAAAAGACTGAGAATTCATAGAAGCTATGAAATATTGATTTGTTGGAAAAAGAATAAAGTAAAATAGGGTAAATAGGGTAAAAGAGATACTGCTTATAGATGATGACAACTAATACCAGCATCACTCCTGCTGTTTATTAATATAAATTGTTAATAAGTATTATAGCAGCACTCCTTTCATATTTATTAATATAAAACCTATGCTTCCTTTAAAGAAAAGTAGCAAGAAGGAAAGATATTTTTTCCTGGAAATTCTTGTTTAAATGGCCACTAGTGGTATAACCCTTCTGACCTTTACCATGTATTCAATGATTTTAAATATATATCTACTTATTTTAAGTAGATACAACTTTAGAACATACATATAAATCACAATCTAAGATTGTATCAAGAACTCTTTCACAAGAAGATACAATTCACCATTTTGTAATAGATAGGATACATAATCCCCCCCAAATTAGATTAGCTATTTAAAGTTGCTTATAAAGAACAACAATTTCCCCTTTAAAACCTTTTAATGTTGTTATGTTTTGATATGATGAACCCTAGTGGCACAATGGTTAAGCAGTTGGCTCCTACCAACAGACAGGTCATCTGAATCCACCCAGTAGTTCCTCAGGAGAAAGATCTGGCTATTTATTTTCACAATGATTAGAAGACCTTATGGAATAGTTCTGTTATGTTGCATGGAATCATTATGAGTTAAAATTGTCTTATTGGCACTTAAAAGCAAGTTATGTTGATATTTATCTTAGTATTGATTTCTTTCTTATGTAGAATTATAGAAGAGTTGAGAATTTCTTAATACTTTTTAAAGAAAGCCTCGGTGTATGACCTCTAAAATCTGGCAATAAAATTTTTGCTCCCTATGCTGTTAAGTTCATAATGAAGGAAACATTGCTGTGCCCGTACTGAGTCTCATGTCCTCCTCACAATGATTGTTTAAGCTCAGTCTTACAGCCACCAAGGCACTCGAACCCCTTGAGGGCATTCTTCGTTTTCTCTGACCCTTTACTTCACCAAGATGACATCCTTTCTTGAGGCCAGAAACTGTTGTCTCCTTAAACATACTGAACATACGTGAGGAAGATCTCACTATTCTAACATCAAAGAAGAATTTTAGTGTACTTCTTCCAAGAAGTTTTGTTCTTCTGACAGTCAGTGGTGCTTTCAGCATAATCTACCCAAATTCAAATGAATCAATGCTTCTCTGGTCTTACTTGTCTTTTGCCCATCTTTACATTCATGTTTGGCAATCGAAAATACTGTGGCTTGGACTATGCCTCCCTTAAGCCTTAAAGGGACTTATTTGCTCTCTAACATTTTTTGAGGGCTTATGGAGGAGCTTAGCCCAATGAAACATGTCACTTGATTTCTTAATAGCTGCTACTTTAAGTTTTGATTATAGATACAAGTATTTGGATCTATAAAAATACTCAATATCTGAAGCTAATTTAGTTTATAAGCAAAGGGCTGACAGCCCAAAAGCAGAAAAGTGACATAAGATGGGTAGTATGAAAAAATTCATGTCGTTTTTATTAGGTTCCGTCTTGTTGGTTCTGATTCATAATAACCCTGTGCACAACAGAGTGAAGCACCATTTCCTCCTGAGCCATGTTCACAAGTGTTCCTATGCTTGAGCCACTGTTACAGCCTTTGTGACAATCCATTTTACGGAGGACCTTTCTCCTTTTCACTCCCTTCTACGTTACCACGCATCATGTCTGTGTTAGTCTGGGTAGACTAGAGAGACAAATTCATGAACACTCGTATGTGTATAAGAAAGAGTTTTGTATGCAAGAGCCACTGTACGTTAAGAAAACATACCAACAACATCCATTTCAAGGTCATAAGTCAGATAGTAGTCCACATGCCCTACGGGAATCTATAAAGTCTTCTTCAAACTCACAAAACACATGCAATGAAGCCAAACGCAGGACAATCACAAGCCAGAATGGGTAGAATGCCTTTGGATCCAATAGTGTTTTAAACATCTCAGCTCTGGCAGGGGTTTTCAAGTGGCTCCTCTGACTTCAGAGGTCTGGTTGCATCCATGTGGCTTGTCCGGCTCAGAGCACTTGGGTAGCTCTGTGTGGTTTCTCTTCAGAGATGTCTCATGGGAAATCAGCCTTGTAAGTCCAGTGTCTTCAAGGGGGTACATAGAGCAGGGGTCCTCAAACTACAGCCTGCCAAGGACATTGATCAGGCCTACCGGGTGTTTTTGCCGCCACCGCTGCCCTGCTTAACAGCCAACTCATCCTGGACCCCCAGTGAATTTGTTCACAGGTTTTTTTTAAAAACTATACTCTGGCCCTCCCTCAGTCGGAGGGACAGTGAACTGGCCCCCTGTGTCAAAAGTTTGAGGATCTCTGTAGGAGAGAGAGATAGTGTCTCCTGCTTCCAAGAAGGAATTGCCACATTTCCCAGAATTCTCAGGAGAAGGCCATGCCAACACAGAGGTCTCATTGGTTATCACCAGATTGAGAGGCTAGACTCCACCCCTACACTCTTCATCCTCAAACTGACACCAGATTAGGTGACTACCACAATGTCCTTCCCCAAAACTGGTCTCTCCTGACAACATGTCCATATTATGTAAGACAAAGTTTCACCATCCTTGCTTTAAGGAATACTTTGATTGTACTTCTTTCGAGACAGAGTTAAAAAATTCTTTTAACAGTTCATGGTACTTTCCATTTTTCCCAAGCACCACAATTCAAATGTATCAATTCCTCTTTGTTTGTTTTTTTTATGCAATATGCAAATTTTACAAGCATATGAGGTGATTGAAAACACCATGGGTTGGGTCAGGCTCACCTTATTCTTCAAAGTCTCATCCTTACTTTTCAGTACTCTAAAGAGTTCTTGTGCCGTAGATTTGCAATGCGTCATTTGATTTCTTGACTGTTGCTTTCATGAGAAAGGATGGTGGATTCAAGCAAGATAAAATCCTTGACAACTTCAAGCTTTTCTTCACTTATTATGATGCTATCTGTGAGCCCAGTTGTTTTGGTCTTCTTTACATTGAGTTGCAATTATACTGAAGGCTGCAATTCCTGGTTTTCATCAGCAAGTTCCCAAAGACTCATAACTTTTGACTAGCAAGATTATTGGAATCCAGTTTCTCTGCTGATTTGCTCAGCATTCACACTGAATAAGAAACTTCACAGATTACAACATGAATGCACTCTTTCTGTTTTTAAACCATGCAATATTCTTTGTGATATGGGGAAAAATACTGCCTTAATCCATATACAAGTCTTTCATGAGCTCAGTCAAGTGTTCTGGAATCCCCATTCTTTGCAAGGCTGTAGTTTCTTATGATCCATACAACCTAATGCCTTATCATAGTCAATAAAACAAAAGTACACATTTTCTGGTATTTCCTGCTTTCAACCAAGATCTGTATGGCTTCAACAGTGATACCCTGTGTTTCACATCTTTGTTCCACATCCTGAAACTCTGGCAGCCTCCTGTCAATGGGCTGCTACCAACATTGTTGGATGATCTTCAGCAATATTTTACTTGCATATGATACCAGTGATACCATTTTATAATTTCAGCAACCTTTTGGGTCGCCTTTCTGGAGAATGAATATGAATCTCTTCCAGTCAGTTAGCCAAGTAGCTCTCTTCCAAATTTCCTGGCACACTGAGAAAAGTGCTTTCAGTGCCTCATCCGTTTGATGAGACATTTCAGTGGGCATTTCATCAATTCTTGGAGTCTTGTCTTTGGCTCCATTCAGTACAGTAGAAATTTCTTCCTTCGATGTCACTGATTCTTGCTCATATGCTACTTCTTAAAATGAGAGAATGTCACTCCATTCATTTTGGTACAATGACTGTGTATTCTTTCTATCTTTTTTAAAAAAAATATTTTACTGGAAGATTGTACAACTCTTATCACAATCCATCCATCCATCCATCCATCTGTCCATCCATTGTGTCAAGCACTCCTATACAGTTGTTGCCATCATTATTTTCAAAACATTTTCTTTCTACTTGAGCCCTTGGTATAAACTCCTCACTTGCCCTTCCTCCCCCACTCTCATCCTCATGAACCCTTGATAATTCATAGATTATTATTATTTTTCATATCATACACTGACTGATGTCTCCCTTCACCCATTTCACTGATCTCTATTCTCCAGGAAGGGGGTTACATATAGATCATTATGATTGGTTCCTGCTTTCTCCCCTCACCTTTTCCTAACCCTCCTGGTATGGCTACTCCCATTATTGATCCCAAGGGGTTTATTCACCCTCAATTCCCTGTGTATCCAACTCTTATCTGTATCAGTGTACATCTTCTGGTCTAGCCAGATTTGTAAGGTAGATTTGGAATCATGAGAGTGGAGTGGGGGAAACATTAAAGAACTAGAGGAAAGTTGAATGCTTCATCGGTGCTACGCTGCACTCTGACTGGCTCGTCTCCTCCCCAAGACCCTTCTGTAAGGGGATCTCCAGTTGCCTACAGATGGGCTTTGTGTCTCAATTCCACGTTTCCCTTCATTCTCAATGATATGATTATTTTGTTCTTTGATGCCTGATACCCTATCCCATCAATATCTCAGAATCATGCAGGCTGGTGTGCTTCATCCATGTGGGCTTTGTTTCTTCTCAACTAGATGGCCATTTGTTTACCTTCAATCCTTTACAACCCTGGATACTACATCTTTTGATAGCCAGATACGATCAGCTTTTTTCACCACTTTTGCATATTCATTAATTTTGTCTTCAGTGATCATATCAAGAAGGTGAGGATCACGGAATGTCAGGTTATTAGAACAACGTGTTCTGGTCTTGAGGGTGCACTTGATTTGAGGCCCAATGTTCATCTGCTACCTTAATAATAAACCAATAAATATATGAACATAGATATATTCCCCATCCTCATATATAAACATATTTACATATGTACATGTCTGTATTTAGTCCTCTATACATACCTTTTGACTTCTAGTTCTTTCCTCTATTTCTTTTTACTTTCCTCTTGTCCCATTATCATGTTCAGCCTTCATTTGGGTTTCAGTAATTCCTGTTATATTGCCTTTCATCAAGCCCTACCAGACTTCCTACACCTTCCTCCCCATCGATTTTGATTCACTTGTTTATTTGTTTCTGGGTTTGTTAATCTCCCCTCCCTCTCTCCCACCTCCTCCTCTCCCATGTTCCCCCAGAACTGTCAGTCCCTTTGTTTTCTCCTCCAGATTGTTTATCCCACCTATCTTATCGAGATAGATCTGCAGCGCTAATAACATGCACACACACAAAAACAAGACAGAGCAAAACAAAACAAGAAAACAAAACAAAACAACAATAAAATAGTCAGTGACATTAAAAAAAGAAAAGCCTATAAGTAGTACAAAGTTTGTTTTTTGATCTTTAGAAATGTTTTCTGGTCAGATCTAATGCAGTGCCAAACCCTGACCCCGAAGTCTATTTTTTGGTATTCCCTAGGAACTTCATTGTTCTGGCTGTCCTGCTGCATGCTCTTGGTGTTTTACCTCGGCATGGTGGAGTCAAATCAGACACAATTCTAACACTGTGTCTCCAAGTGTTATCCCCTGTATCACTGTGGGTCAGTGAAGGATGTCGTGTCTCTTGGTGGGCTGGTCCTATGGTTCTCTTCATGCTTTCATTGTTCAGAGCAGGAATATCATCCTCAACACTTGATGGGCCAAGATATTCTGCACTCTCTCTTCCTCCCCCTTTATTTGCTCCTGTGCACTCTGATCATACATGTTCCTGTCCCTGAGCTGCAGCTTCAGTGATATCCTCTAAAATGAATTCTTCTCCAGTGGGCTGGGGGAGAGAGGTTGTCCACATAGTTGAAATTGGGGCTAGTCCCACAAATCTCTCCATTCTCTGCTTCATGCTGGTATGTTGCATTCATCTTTGGGAGCATGGATTTGAAGTCTGGTCCTGGTATCCAACTAAAAAGGAGGAGGGGGGAAAGGGAGAGGGAAAGGCCTGGGTAGCAAGGAAACAGGGCACTAACCCACCCAAGAGGAGGTTACTGTTTATATCTTTCTATCTTCTTTTGATGCTTCTTATATCATTCAATATTTTGGCCTGTAGAACTTTTTTTTTGGGGGGGGTGGTGGGCATCACTGCCTCTGGTGGTCATGGGTGCTACCCAGTGCTGCTCCTGAGAGCCGCTGCTGGATTTGAACCGCCAAGCCCGCGGGCTGCAGTCCCGCACTCAACCACTTATGCCACCAGGGCTCAGCCCCTGTAGAATCTTTTAATATTGCAAATTCAAGCTTGAATTTTTTCCTTAGTTATTCCAGTTTATGGTATGTGAGAGTGATCTTCTTTTTTTTTGGGGGGGGTGTCTCTAACTCTAGATCCTTTCACATTTCATTATAATATTTGACTGTCTCCTAGAGCTGCTCTTTGAAATGATCTATTTAGTTCTTTGACTTCATCATTTCTTCTGTTTGCCCTACCTACTATACAATTAAAAGCAAGTTTAGGACTCTCTTCTTACAAACACTTTGATCTTTTCCTTTTTTCTTTTCTTTTTAATGATCTTTTGCTTTCTTTATGATGATCTCGAAGTCTCACAGTTCAACAGGTCATCAGGCAGCAAAGCTGTCTTGTGATGTGCTTGAAATTGAGGTGGGTTAACAGAGTTTGACTGTCGCATACTTAATTGTTTCATCTTCAAACTGAACTTGTAAATATGCAATTAATGATCTTTTCTATAGCCTGTCCCTGGCTTGGGTTTAACTGCCAATACTAACTAATCTAACTCATCATCTTTTCACACAGATGTAATCAATTTTATTTCTGTGAATTCCATCTGGAGTGTTATATGTGTATAGTCACTCTTTGTGTTGTTGAAAAAAGATATTTGCTTTGAACAAGTCATTATTTTTCCAAAATTGTGCTGTGCAATCTGTACCTTCATTTTATCAGCAAGATGATTTTTCAATTACTATTCCTTCCTCTTTGTTTTCAAATTTTGCACTCCCAAAGCCAATAATTATCAATGTATCTTGATTGCATGTTTAAGCAATTTCTGATTCAAGTCGTTGGTAGAGTTCTTCAATTTCTTCATGACATGCTTTTTTAGTTGGTTCATAAATTTTTATAATGATGGCATTGATTGAATTTCCTTTAAATTGGATAGATGTAATCCTACCAAAGACTGCACTGCATTTCAAAAGACCTTGAATGTCTCTTCTGAATGCAACATCATTCCTCTTGATTATATCATTCGTGGCATAGTAAAGCATATGCTATGTTTAATTCAAAATGGCTACTACCTGGCCATTTCAGTTCACTAATGCCCAGGATATTGATTTTTAAGAGTTCCATTTCATATTGGCAACTTCAAGTTTTCCTAGATTCATACTTATACATTCCACATTCTGATCTTCACAGCTGTTTTATTATTATCTTGAATCATGCCCTATTTAGCAAATGAAGATCTCAAAGTCTCGCCTCCCACAGGCTATATTTCATTCAGGGGACCATGGTCAGCTCTAGTCTAAGAAAGCAGCTCCTCCTCAGTCACATGTCAAGTGCCCTCTCAGCCAAACGGCCTACCCACCAGCACTATTTCAACAATGTTCTCTTTCCATTCACTAGGCCTTCAATATCTGACAATGTTTCAAAGCTATGCATAAGGTTTTCAACATCAAATTTCTCAGAAGTGGGCAAATGAATCCTTCTTTATAGTCTCTTCTTAGTCCTTACTTTACATGACCCAGATGGCATTTGAAATTCCGGTGACATAGTTCCATCATCACAGCAACACACAAGTAACCATGGAATGACAATTGGAAAGACAGGTGGTGGAATTATTGCATAATATGTTTTTGCTATTCATTTATCACCCACTTAAAAATTGCATATTAGGTGATATGAAAAATGGATAGCAGAAAAGGTGCATTGTCTTTTGGGATTCTGACTCTTCTCAATTTTATTTGTAAAATATTTTCAATCTTTACAGTGACAAAATTTGGCAAAGAACCTTGTGCTCTTGCCAATTTCTGAATTCCCCTCCCACCCCACACACCCATGTTGCTATACAGAGGTAACACCTTCAAATATTTGCCTCTGCTCTCTGGTATTTGTTTTCATAATTTTAAATAATATATATTTATATTGTTCACATTGTTGACTTTAGGCAGTAACGTGTTAAATAAGAAAATATAATTCTTTCATGTTTCTACCCCTTTTCTTTCCCTTTTCTCAGCACATGGTTTACTATGGCTAAACATTAATATTTTCCTTATTGTAATACCCTTATGGCATTTTAGGGTAAACATTGGACTACTCACTGAAAGGTTTGCAGTTCAAATCCTCTTGTAGAGATTTATAGCCTTGGAAACCCTAAATATGGTCAACTTGAGTCAGAAACTACTTGGTGGCAGTTGGTTTAGTTTGTGATTTATGGAAAGTCATTCATAGATAAACCAAGGAGTGTGTTTATACCAAGGACTATAATTCTATTCCCAAATAACCAATTTTGTTGTTGTTGTTGTTCTATCGTAATGATCTTACTGCTCTCAATGCCTGGTTTTCCCCAGCTTGCTCCACTCTTGAAAAAAAAGTCAACCAAGGCAATTTTCCAGAGCACTAATTTTCAGGAAACTTCTCTCTTGTACTTTTCCCCCCTGACCTTAGATTCTTTCTCTTAGAACCATCTATTTTTATGTTTCTGTCTGAACTGATTAGTCTCCAGACTGCAGCCTTGGTGCTGTGCATTTTAATTTCCACCCTCCTGGTGATCCCACTTTGACTTGCGTCTGTGTTGACTGCCTATTTCCAGAACCAACTAATGCCAGACTTTTTGAATTGCTTGCTTCCAATTGTCATAAAGTCTTTCCTCTATTTGTTTGGAAGTGGGCATGGGAAATTAATTAATTAAATTACATTTAATATTTGAAATACATTTATTCTGCCCATATATAAAATTGGTTGAATTTTAAATTGAAAATAGTTTCCCTTAAAAAATTTGGCATATTTGCTCTCTTATCTTTTACCTTTCAATGTTGTCTTTGGAATCTTATGCATGGCATGCTGAAGTATCACAATAATGTGTTTTGTGATATGTCTGTATTTTTCAAACTGGAAATTGAGTTATATTATTTCTTGGAAAATTCCTTTTGATAACTGACTGTCAACTGCTTTTTTCTTTCTCCTTTCCCTTTTGTCCTTATGTAACTTCTAATCTCATATTGATGCTTAATACTGATATTGTAGGTTTCTTCTATTTCATCTCTCTTTGTCTTTGTCTTTGGGGAAATTTTCTTAAATATAATTCCAACAGGTCCAGTGGGTTCCTTTTTTTTTCTCAGTGGATTTCAAAATATCAGCTATTACATTTATAATTCTTAATATTTATTTCCTATATACTTAAAAATGTTTTGTTTCCTATTTTTAATACATGCAAGATTATATGTTTCTGAGAATTTTTTTAATTGTCCCTAGCATTTTATTTGACTCTTTTGGTTTCCTTTAAGAAAAATCTGTCATTCATGTTAAAGATTTTCTTTAAATGCCTGGAATTTATTTGACATTTAATCATATTTATAGATGAGATACTCTTTTAAAATATAAAAGGGCTTTATTAATAGTTTATAAGTTTTTGCTTATGAATTGTGGGATTCATTGAGCCAGTTTTGTCATTCCCCCAAATCAAGCTTTGTGAACTCTCACTGAGAAATTATTAAAGGGAAAAGAGCTAATGGTCTCATCAATCACCCTAGAGATTCAATGAGTGAATAAACTAGTCATAATATATTTACTATTTCATGTCTAATAGTACAAAGTTCTAGCTAAGTTACAAAACTATATTTTTCATTAAACATAGACAGATTTGACTCATATAATAAATTCAAAAAAAATTTGATAGTCTCTTTCCTAATGCATCCAAAACATATATTAACTATGACTTAAACATTATGTTTGGGACCAATATATGCCACAGTTAACTTCTATTTCATATTCTAGTTTTTGACTACAGTCTAACTCTTCTTAGAATCAACAAGCAAAGAAGATAGTTCTTACTTATTATATATAATATATAAAATGTATACTTTATATATAGGTAGATATGCTTAAACACAAAACAAAACAACTCAACTCACTGCCATTGAGTCTTTCCAGACTCATAGTGACTCTATAGGACAGGACAGAGCTACTTCTATGAGTCTCCAAAACCATCACTCTTTACAGGAGTAGAAAGTCCGCCTTTCCCTTTCTAAGCGGTCAATGATTTCAAATTGCTGATCTTGCAGTTAGTAGCCCAGTGAGGAACCACCATTTGACTAGGGCTTCTCCAGATTTTAAAACCAGCATACAAAAATTTATCAAGTTGATTCTGATTTACGGTGGCCCCATGTATCACTTGTGTTACAGAGAACAAACAACTATGTTGGGTTTTTTCCTTTTAGTAGATATCACCGGATCTTCCGTTCATGATAAGTTCAATCCACCAATTTTTAGACTTTACATTAGCTGCTTTGGGCCAAGGGATATGTGTCCATGTATATTTATATATTCAGTCATAGATTTTAAATAATTTAGTAACCCATTCACTGACCTAATAACTGTCTTAAATATTTTTAAACATATAACAAAGGTGGTTTATCATTTAAGCATGATATCAAACCACAGTTGTTGCACAAATGAATGTTAAAAAAGAGTAAGGAATGTAAATTTGTGATTTCCACATTGGGCAGCTTCCTATCTGCCCATCTTAGTGAGAACCCTGATTAAGCAGTGCCATTTAAAAAATCGATCTGCCTAACTCAGCAAAAAATTAGGTATTGATTTGGCTACACCAGTGAAAACCAGCTGAATCCCACCATTGTGTGTGTGTATATATATGCATACACATATGCATTTATATTTACATACTTACATTCATATTAATATTTAGTTCACAAATTCTTCAAAAAAGTCTATTGTCTTTAAATTCTATTTTTGGAATTTTAGTTTGAAATTTTATTTTATTTTTAATCCTTTTACTGGGAACTCATACAGATATCACAACATTTCATAGTTAAGTCAAATCAAGCAATATCATGCAATTGCTACCACAGTCAGTTTCAAACTATTTTTTTCTTCTTGAACTCCTTGATATCAGCTCCCCTTTAACGTTTCCCTACCCCTTTCTACCTCCCCAAATCCATTTTTTAATCTTTTATAATTTTCTCCTGATCTTATACATCCAATATATCCATCCACATACAATTCTTTTGTTTGACCCCAAGCCTACCAAGTGGGCTTATGCAGTCACCAATGCTATCAGCTCCCTATCTCCTTTCCCCAATGCCCTCTCTTCTCACACCTTCAGGGAACCTTTATTCCTGTTATTGTTTCTGAAGGGTTATGTATCTTGGCTTTCATATATCAAGCTATCTTAAATATACAAATGAATATATGCAAATCTAACATGATTAATGTGGTAAAGCAAATAAAAACCATCAATAGTAGAGGAAGGAAATATTAAAATTAAAAGCGACATTATTATTGCCAATAAATCCACACCAAATAGAGGCATATTAGTTTTTTAATGCAATTCATTTTATTTTAATCATCCTCATAATTGGTGTACCTTAGGGGTACAAAAGTGACTATTTTTCAATTGCCAAGCTGGATTTTTCTGGTATTTCTAGACTTACACTAAAACTACTGCCCTGGCCATTATTTGCTCAGGGTGGGGGGTGGAGGGTTCTCCTGGGCTCTGGGTCTTGGACTGGCTGGTTTTGATTCCTTTTCTTATTTGACTTGTAATAAAATACAATGATCTTTTGCTTGTTCAAGTACACTTTTCTTAATTAGAGAGCACTTTGGGCCTGTCATCAGTAGAAGGAGACTTTTCATCTCTATGGCTGTCTTCTTCTGTACCTTCTTACCCTCTTTGCACTGAGGTTGACAAGGGACTTCCTTTTTCCTCCCTGTGTGGAGAGGGTTGCTTGTGGTTACTTCTTTCGTAGCTGTGCAGGCATTCTTAGCCATATTTAAGTTTCCAAGTGGTATGTCTATGAAGGCATCTGGAACATTCTATATAAGCCCATTCTTTTGAACAATGATGATCCTTCAATTTTGATTGACCAACAGTCATTCGCCCTCAGTCAATAGTAGCTACAAAGATTTTGATACCAGAAAATAACTCTGACACCTTACTAGGGGGAAGAAGGTGCTAGGGAGACCAAAATGTTCTGGTTGGAGAAAGGGGCTATTCGAATCCATTGATTCTTCCCAAATCTGTCATTCTTCCTCATCTCCCTTGACTCAATTCTATACTTGCTGTTGGCAAAGATAGGGTATTTCCTTTACCTGTGGCCCACAGCCACCCCCATTCAGTGGTTCATTCTGACCTTTTCCAATCTCTACTATTATCTAGAATTTGGAATGTCTCCTAAATACTCTCACTAATTCACTGACAGTGAAAAGATTCTGACTCATGGAGAGCTTATAGAGAAGGATCGAACTGTCCCTGTGGCTTTCTGAGGCTGTAACTGTTTATGGGAATAGAACACCCTGTCTGTCTTTCAGAGCACCTGGTTGTTCCAAACTGCTGACCTCTGGGTTAGCAGTATGATGCATAGCCACCATGCCATCAGGACTCATCCTCATAAATACTAGGATATATTTATTTCTAGAACATAGTAGGAACACTCCAAGTGATATGGCCATATTTGTTTTCTTACGGATATGAATCAGTACACTTCTTTATGACAAATGCCTTTTAATCCCTTGAAGACAATTTGCCTTTTGACAGCTACCAGACAACTTTCCCACCCTATTGCCCTTTCTCCATGTCCAATGCCTTTCCCCTGTCCAGATTGACAAGCTGTCCTCGGGTTCTCACGACATCAGTGAATAGACCTGCTTCACGGGGTATGTTAGTTTCATTTCAAATCAAGGCAAGGTCGATGAGGTGAGTCTTACCAGGTAGGCCCCAAAGAGCACATTTACTTTCCACCATTACTGCTGAATGCTTTCATGAAAAAATTTCCACCTGTGACAGCAGTGCATCCAGAGTTCCTCTCTGTTTCGCAAAGACTGGAAGATACTTTGCCCATGCTGCCATCCTGTAAGTCTCAGCAATGCTGAAGAAGCATTCGCTGCGTCCTGGAGCCACTGAAAGAAATGGCGCAGGTGACAGGCACAGTGGGAGGGCACGTCTGACTCTAGGATGTCAGCTTGTGAAAGTTGCTCTGCAATGGGTCAGTACATCCATTTTTAATGACTTGATTTCTCAATGCGGGTGAATGAGAGCTTTTCTTGTGATAAGACTAATTCAAAGTCACAATCTCTGTTTAGAAATATAAACAGAAGGCTGAGCCCTAGTGGCATAAGTGGTTGAGTGCTGGACTGCCGCCTGAGGGCTTGGTGGTTCAAATCCAGCGGTGGCTCTCACAAGCGGCACTGGGTGGCTCCAATGACCATCAGAGGGCAGTGAGGCTCACAAAAAAAAGAAAGAAATGTAAACAAAAGAGTTAGAGGAGACCCCTCTCCCAAAATGAAATTTCACCGGAAAGCTTCTCATGGTAAGTTGAAACTAAATAGATGAGGGAAAATTGATTCCACAGATTATCATAGAGAAAATTGAGACCAAATAGATGCTGTGAAGCAAATTATCATTTAAGGCAAAACACATTAGGTGACAGGGGATCCAATAATTGCCATATAGTAAAGAGTATACTGCAATGCAGAACTATAAACAAAAAAAAAAACCATTGAGTAAATGAGAGATGGAGATAAAATTGATGACCGTACTAAGTGATAAAGAGATCACGCTTAGAAAATGAAAATATTTAACAAATATGCACATTATCGATTTAACAGAGGAAGATCTGGAAGTTCTGAGAGACAACAAGGCTAAAATTTACAAAAGTTGTTTAGGAAAAAAAGAAGAGTTGTGAATAGGGTAAGCTTGGCAGGTTTCTAATTCTGTCCTCATGTAGGCCTGATTGCAAGGCCCTCACAGACCGAGTTGAAATGGAGAATATTTCAGAATTGAATACTAGCTGTCCTGTATTTACCAAGCTTAAGTAGAATGATGATTCTTCTCTTAAAAGCCCATTTCTTTTAGATTTCCTCCAAATTCAAGCAAGTTGAAGATTTGTTGCAATAGGAAGTGCAGAAAAGCGCCACATGGTGATTAACCTTCGTTCTCACTGCTAAGGGAATTTCCATGAGATTATAAACGGAAAGATCAAGTTTAATGAAATGACTAAGCAGCCAAAAGAGGAAACCACTGCCCCTTTTAGAGAAAATGGAATGAACATTGTGCTTTGCAAAAGTTCCCTTTGGAAAATCCAAAACGTATTAAGTGAAAACAGTTCATGCTCACCAAGAGCATTTTGGTTTGTTTTTTGTTTTTTGTTTTTTTTTGGGGGGGGTGCCCATCACTGCTCTCTGGTGGTCGTGGGAGCTACCCAGCCTTGCTCCTAGAGAGCAACTGCTGGATTTGAACTGCCATTCCCGTGGGTCGCAGTTCCGCAGTCCCGCACTCAACCACTACGCTACTGAGACTCAGCCAAACACGTTGTTTTTACATTGCTATAGTTTGCAACTGGAAAATACATAATAAATGACTGAAAGTCTCTTATGCTCAAAGTCATCGCCTTCTTTCACCGTCATTTTGAAGTTAAAAAAAGTTTAAATAAATAGATGTTGTATCACTTGAAAATATATTGTTATAAATCCTTTATTTCTTTACTTTTTTGTTATATCAAATTAACCTGCCAAATTCCTACTTTTAATTTGGTATTTGTATAGTGTAAATATTTCATATTTCATCCTGAAGTAGTTATATGTATTTTAGCCTGGCATATTCATAGAACAATGGGGACCAATCCCCAAGCCCCTTAACATTCTGGTTAAGAATGTCAAAACTGGATCATTTGTTAATCATTGGTCAGGAGAGTCTGGTGGTGTAGTGGCTTACTGCAAAGTCAGCAGTTCAGGACCACAACCACTCTGCAAAAGAAAGATGAGGCTTTCTACTCCTGAATGGAGTAGAAGAGTATTTCTACCCTACTTTATAAGGTCTATGTGAGTCAGAGTGGATGGCAGTGAGCACTGTGCACTCATGAAAAAGTCTCAAGAACCCACCGGGGCAGTTCTACATGGAATCAGCTCAATTGCAGTTGAACTTGGGCCTCTCCTTGATTATGATGCTCTTGCCCTCTAGACTAGTCTTTCCTCTTTTCTATTTTGACCCATAATGACTCCCCATTCTTAAAAACTCTTTGCAAAGCCCTACCTTTCATGATATGTTTACTTAACCATCATCTTTTCTATAATTGAATTTTATCTTCCCCCAAAATTATGTTGAAGTCCTAACATCTGTATCTGTGAAGATGATGTTATTTGGGAAAATAGGGTCTTTTTGGAAACACCATCAGTTGCATCAAGCCTGAGTCGGGTGAGTTTTAATTGCAATTGCTTGAGTGGTGCTATAAAAGGGGAAGAAAGACTCAAAGGGGGAGACACGTCAAGAACCCTCAGCGGCCACTAGAAGCTAGGGACCAAGGCATCAATAGTTTCTCAAGCACCATCCACAGAGCTAATACTCTGGAGTGGACTTTCAACCTCTAGAGCTGAGGGAAAAATAAATTTGCTCTTTCAAACCACCCGTTTTGTAATGTTTATTATAGCATCCCCATGAAGTGAATATAACATCTAAAACTCTATGTGGTATTTTAAAAATAAATTTCCCTGCCTAATCTGGCTATAATTGAACATTTGGAAGGGTATTATTTCTTCCTACTCTCAGCACATCATTTATACTCCTTTAAAAGTGTTTTCTAGTGGTTGCTCTAGAGTTTACAACATATATATCTATATATACTTACAACGACTCCAGATCCACTTTGAAATAACATCCCTGTTCCATATTTAGAGTCTTATATTAGAACACCCCTTCTTCCACTCATTCTTTTTAGCATTTTTATGACTCAATTCATTTGTCCATTACCCATAATCATCCATTATATTGATTTTGTATTTCACATTATTCATTATATTTTTTTGTATTTCACATTATTATCTGTTACAGCAATTAAACATAAAAGACTCACTGTCAAAGACCAGTACTTCTCTCTTGGAGTGGCTGGTGATTTTGAACTGCTGACTTTGCAACTCCTAATTGCTATGCTACCAGGGATTCCAAAGAGACATAAGAAAATATTTTATGTTACCTATATTTATCTCTTCTTTAAGTTCCCTTTGTTGCTTCATGTAGATCTGAATTTCTAAGTTTCATAATTGTTTCTCACGTTGAAGAACTTTTTTAGCAATTATTATAATATAGTCTACAAATTCTGGAAATTTTTGTTTGAGAAAGACAATTTCACAGGGTTGAGAGTTAAGATGGATGATCAGATGAATGATTCATTTCTATCAATCCCAAACATTTCTTTCTACCCTGTACTTGCATGGTTTCTGAAAAGAAGTTCAATTTAACTCTGATCTCAATTCCTTTATTGGTATGGTGCTCTTTTCCTTCCCAGTACCTCTAAAATTTTCTCTTTGACTTTTATTTTCTGTAATTTAAATATGATAATCCTACATGAAGTTTTAAGAAATATATCTATCTTGTTCTCTGAGGTTTCTCCATAAATCATTTGGTGTCTCTCATCAATTTGGAAGATTTTTAACTACTTTTACTTCAAAGACGTCTTCCATTCCTTAATATGCTTCATTTCTCCCTAAGGAGCCTTAGCGATATCTACAGTTCAAACCCACCATTGGCTCTAAGGGGAAGAGATAAGGTTCTCTGCTCCTGTAAAGATGTAAAGCCTTGGAAATTTGATTCAAGATCATCCCGAGTCAGAATTAACTCAATGGCAGTTATTTTTATGTGTATGCTACACATTTTGTAATGATCCCACAGTTCTAGTTTTTTTGCTTGTTTGTTTTTAGCATTTACTTTTCTCTTTTCCCTATTTCAAAAGTTTCTATTTATATATCTTCAATGTCTGACCCTCACCAATTCTCTCCTTAGCCATATATAGTCTATTATTTGGTCCGGTAAAAACATTTGTCATTGATGACACAGAATTTTTTTTTCTAGAACTTTCTTTTGATTTTTTTTTTTTACAATTTACATCTCTCTGCTTTCATTATTCATTTAATAGAATATTTTTTGCACTATTTCCACAATGAGTTTTAACATTTGAGTTAGAGCTTTACTCATTTCCTGGTCTAGCTACAAAATCTCTGCCCTATCTGAGTCTGGTTCTGAGGCATGTTTTATCTCTTCACATGGTTTTAGCCTGTTAGTATGCCTTGTAATCTTTGCTTTGCAAAAATCAGACCTAACATGTCGAGTAAAAGAACAGAGAGGTAAGCAGATTTTTGCGGTTAGATTTTATATGTAGCTGAGAGGTGTTATGCTGTGGTACTGTCTGCTGTAGTCAAATATCTACAGTTTCTTCAGTATCCTTGTTCTTGTGCCTCCCATTGTCTTTGTGTTTCCCCAGAGACTCCTTCACTGGGGATGTGTCTTGCAGTTCATTCAGTTGAAATCCCCTGTTATTACCCTGGAATCCCTTATTAATGTGGTGCTAAGGTGAAAATGGAAGCACTTGGTAATCCTATGGTCAAGTCTCTGTCTTTTAGTGAACCTATCCCTATAAGATGGATATAAATTAGAACTGACTGGAAGTTGGTGAGTTGAATCCTCTTGGGTTTTGACCTTTACAAAATTTTCTTACCTTCTTGACAAAGGAATGAGAGAGTGTCTGATAGTGAGTATTTTCTTTTTCACTAGGTTGAAGGTTAGAGGGAACTCAAGTGAGATATTTCCCTTCTCCCACCTTGTGGGTTCTGGCAAAACCCATGTTGATTAAACTCTGGTAAGATAGTCTTTTTGGCAAGCAGGGCTTTATGTAAGAGGATGTAGCAATCGCAGTAGGTGACAAGTTGGGTTCCTAACCACAAGACCAACAGTTCAAACCTGTCAGAAGTTTCAGGATGAGGTTTTCTATTCCTGTAAAGATTTACAAGCAGTAAACCATGGGCATAATGTAAAAATTACTTGAAATGACAAAAGATGAAATATGTCATGGAAAATAAATGGAATCCACCAAATTTCAGGGAGAGTTGCCATTTTAAATGGAGCAGTTAGATTAGGTTTGAGTAAGAAGAAGAGAGTTGAAGAGATTTGGAGAAGATAAATTTGCCATCAATTTATTTGAAATCTTCCCACCGTAAGAGTTCTGCTCTTGACTGCTGACAGAAAGTTTGACAAAGGTCTAAGCCTTCTGAGTGTTTGAGCACAGCCTGATTTCTAAAGACAACAGCCTTGGAAACCTTCATCTGCCCTATGGGGGTGGCTGTGAGCCAGCAGTGACTTGACAGCAATTCTTTCTTTTAAAATTTGCCTGAAAACTGAATGAAACTCTCTTTTTAAAAATATAATCTTGGCTCAAAGATGTAAGAATAAGAGTAAACAGGCAACACAAATAACTGGGTCTAGTTCTGGGGTTTGAAAATGAGGGGACAGTCCACAGAGGGTTACTTCTGTGAGGCAATGTAGGAGCAGATGTGATTTAAAAAAGGCGCCCAGGACTGTGACTTCTAGTTTAATTCCGGGTGAGAAGGACTGTTCTTACAGGCAGAACAGAAGAATGATATTGAGTGATCTGTTTTTAAAAATCAATGTGTCCATCATATTGAGGTATGAGTATAGGATAAAGCAACTATTGTTATAAACCAGGCAAGCAATACCCTGACTTGGACAAAGGTAATCCTAATGTAATGAAAGTTATATGTGAGAGCGAACAGTCAAGTGTGTCCTCGAGAATTCAGAGGAGCGTTCATTAACTGAGATGGGAAAGCAATAGATTTTTTAGATTTTATGGGGAAGTTTCTATTTCAGCTTTGGCATGTCAATTAATAAAAATGAATTATTTTATTGGGAGTCCTTACATAAAATATAGCAAACCATACATCTGTTATCTCAAGTGGGCATATACAATTATTGGCACCAAAATTTCTAAACATTATATATGTTTCTGAGCCCATTGATATGAACTCTTCTTTTTAGCCCTCCCTCCCCCACCCTGCCACCTCCATGAATCCTTAAGGTATTATATTTTGTTAGTATTATTTATACTTATCTTTCATTACCCATTCTATCCCTTCACCTACTATCCTGATATTCTTCCCCAATTATTCTGCTTTCTCTTTCGTTCCCTTTCTACCTCTTTCCTCCCCCTATCCTCCTGGATTTACGGTTCCCATTACTCTTTCTGAGGGGTGTTGTCTTACCTCAATGAAGTATACTGAAGGTTCTTGTCTGTGCACTGTCTGTACACTGGTCTAGAAGGAATTTCAAGATTGAATTAAGACCATAATAATGTTCCTCATATTGTCCTCTGCAGCACTGTGCTCCCCTATGGTGACCTCATGTCTGGAGCTGTTGCTAGCCCTTCAATCCTCCCTGTGTCTTAGCTGCTGTAGCAAGGACATCGTCTTCAGGATGTGGTGTTCCAAAGTGAGGTCTAATCCCTCACTTTCCTTCTTAGTTCTCTGTGAGCAGGATGGGCTGGTCCTTCTCTCCCTTGTAGTTTCAGAGATGACCTCTGTAGCTTATTCTTCTAAGGAGAGGCTCAACATAACTAGGATTGGGGGCAGCCATTAAGACTTGGCCCTCCTTGATGCTGTCTGCATTCTCACTCCTTTTACTCTGGAAACATAAAAAAATACCCTTTCCCTGGATAGATTCCATAGTGCCCTGCTCCCCCAATGTCTTTATCTTCCCCCGCTTTCACTGCTTTCCTAATACCCCTATTTTGTCCCATTCTTTATTTTGGTATGTCATATGCATCATTGAGCTTTATCTGTCCCCTGCACATGTGCCTGTCCCTCAACCCATACATTAGGTATAAAGCAGTTTTTATTCTGTACCCACTGTGTTGATAGGACTTATATCAGTGGACTGATGTTGTACTTGACTTTTTGTGATTGGCTAACTTCGCTTAGCATAATTTTTTTCAAGATCATCCTTGAGATAATGTACTTCATGTGTCCGTCACTGTTTTCAGGGATGTGTAGTACTCCCTTCCGTGTATGTGTCAGGGTTTTCTACACTACTCATCTATCAAAGGAAATTTAGGCTGTCTCTAGATCGTTGTGATTATGAATTGTGCCACAATAAACATTGGAGCACAGATGACTGTTCACGGTCTATTTCTTACTTCTGAGTTTATGACTAATAAGGAGATTGCTGAGTCATAAGATAACTCAATTTCCATTTGCTTTAGATCTCACCAGACTGCTTCCATAGTGGCTGTGTGTATTTACAAGACCCCCAGCAGTGAAGGAGAATTTCTATGTAGCCACATTCCTCCAACCTTTGTTGCTCTGGACTATCCTCAAGGGTGTTAGGTGGTGTTTCACAATTGCTTTAATTTGCATTTCTCTGTTTGCTTCTGGTGGAGAACTTTTTCTCACATGTTTATTGACCATTTTGCTTTCCTCTCTGGTAAAACTTCTGTTCAAGTCCCTTGCCCACTTACTCAGAGCGCTCCCTGCTTTTTTTCTTGTTGTAGGGTAGTGGGGTATTGTTGATTTTAGTAATAAGCCCTTTGTCTGATGTGTCATTGCTAAAGATCATCTCCCAGTCTGTGGGCTATCCTATTACTCTATTGGTGAAGTCTTTCAACTCACACAGGTGTCTTATGCATACTATATCCCACTTATCAATCTCAGATTCTTGTTTGTGTGTGTGTTATTCCCCATTTCAATTAGTCTATGTATTGCCTACACCAAGGTTTTCAGGTTTGTTCTGATTCCTTCATTTATGGCTCTCATCGTTTGAGGTTTTACTTTGAGGTGTGTGATCTCCCTTGAGTTGGTTCTTGTTCCAACACTGCTTCACCACTTGTTAAAGAGAGTATCCTCTTCCCATTTGGTGATTATTGGACCCTTATTGATGATGACTTGTCTCTATGCTGCTGGTTTTATTCCTGAGATTTGTGTCCTTTTTCCATTGGTCTGAGTATATGTCATTATACCAGTGCCATGCTATTTTGACTAATGAGTCTATGTATTATGTTTTAAAGTCAGATAAGGTTGCTTTCTGACTTTACTTTTCTTCTCGAGGAGTTCTCTGTTAATTCTGGGCTTCATTCCTCTCCATATGAAGTTGATACCCAGTTTTTCAATTACTTTGAAGGTGATTGTTGGTTTTTATATCAGTATAATGTTAAACTTATATAGTCCTTGGTTAGGATTGACATCTGTACTATATTGAGTCTTCCAATCCATGAGCATGGAATATCCTTCTACTTGTGGAAATCACTTTTTGTTTCTTGTAGTAGGGTTCTGTAGGTATACTTGTACAAATCTTCCGGATTTTTTATTAGTTATATCCTATGGTATTTAAATTTGTGCTTGGTTGTTTTAAAGGCCCTGCCTTCTTTTTTATCTCCTCTTCTGTTGTCTTGTCTGATGTATATAACAATAGACTTCTCTTTGTTGATCTTGTGTCCATATTCCTCGATCACTGCCAGTAGTCCTGTTATAGAGTTTTGGGGGGTTTCAATGTTTAGAATCATGTTGTCTGCAAATAACAATAGTTTTACTTCTTCCTCTCCTAGACAAATAACTCTAATGTATTTTGTAGCCTTGTGTTGTTAGCTAGGACCTCTAGTACAAATAAAATTAGGGTCATGGGTCATCCTTGTCTGGTTCCATTTTTCAGTGGGATTATTTTAATCTTTCTCCATTGACTATGACACTGACTGTTGGTTTTTCATAGATAGCTTGTATTAAATAAAGGAATTCCCCTTACATTGCTATCTTTTTGAGTATTTTAATTGGGAATGGGTACTGCTTTTACTGCATCTGTTGATATTGTCATGTGTTTCGTTTCCTTTTCCCCCTGCTCAATGTGATGGATACTGTTGGTGGACTTTCAGATGTTGAAACATCTAACATTGCTGGAATGAATCCAACTTGGTCATGAGGCACAATTTTTTTTTATACTTTATAGGTCAGTATTTTGTTGAGGATTTTTGCATCAATGTTCATTAGAGATTCTTGTTGGATCCTTGCTAGGGTTAAACTAGTTTCCAAAAATGAATATGGGAGTTTACCATCTTTTGCTATGCTCCAGCATAGTTTCTGTAAGATCAGTGTCAGTTTTTCCTTGAAAGTTTGGTAGAATTCTCCTGTGAAGCCATCTGGCCCAGGAAGTTTTTTTTTCATTGGTAGTTTTTTGATAACTGTATCTATTTCTTCTATTGCTATGGTTCTATTGAGGTTCATGAACTCTATCTGGGATAATCGAGGAGGGATTGCTTGTCCAAACATTTATTCATCTCTTCCAGGTTGTTGGATTCATTGGAATACAGATCTCATAGTAGTTTGTAATTATTGTTTTAATCTCATTAGGGTCTGTTGTGATTTCCCTAGCTTCATTCTTCATCCTGGTTATTAATGTTTGCTCCTTTTCATCCTTGGTTAAGTTTTTGAGAAATCTATCAATTCTGTTGATCCTTTCAAATAACCAGGTTTTTGTTGCATTGATATTTTTGTATTGATCTCTTGTTTCCCCACCCATTTACTTCCACACTGGTTTTTATTATTGTTTTCTTTTGCTATTGGAGGGATTGTTCTGTTGACTCTGCTCTAGTTGTTGTGATAGTCTATCAGTCACGATTAGCTCTTCCTTTCTTACATGTGCTTTAATCAAACAACCTCTGATAAATAATTTTGCTGTGTCTAATATATTTTGATTTGTTGTTGGTGATAATATCTGTGAATGTCAGTAGTCTGAATTCACCCATTTAAAGACAAAGGCTAGAAGACTGGCTCAAAAAACATAACCCAGAAATTTGTTGTCTGCAAGAGATACATCTTCAGCTCGCAGGTGAAATTATGTTCGTGATTTTCATTTCTGTTAGTTTCAGAAAACTTCCTGATTTCAACTCTAATTTGGGTCTGCACTCACTTATTTCACAGAAAATCATTATTCACTGTCCAATTGTTTGCCTTTGTTATTTTAATCATCCTTTTGTTTATATCCAGGTTTATGATGTGGTGGTCATCTGTGACCTCTATGTGTTTGGATTTATTGAGACTCAATTTGTGCTCCATTTTTTAATAAGAGCCATGTAGACTCAAAAAAAAAGTGAATTGTTTTGCATTTAGATGGAGAGCTCTATAAATGTCTATCAGGTTGCATGGCCTAATTATGGTATTTAGCTCTGTAGCTTTCTTGTTAAGTTTCTTTCCTAATAACCTTTCTCTGATAGTGGTGTATTAAAGTCACCAACTCTGATTGTTGAATCTGTGGTTTCCATTTTCATTTTTTGAAAAATTTGTCAAATTTCTTGAGTATCTCCAGTGTGTATGTATTTATTATGCTTACTTGTTCTTGATCTACTAATCTTTTTAGCATTATTTAGTGCCCATCCTTATCTCTTGGTGTGATTTGAACCTTAAGATCAATTTTGTCCAAAATCGAGATTGCACCCTGAATTTTTTTATTGCCTTTTGCTTCTTAAAGTTTTCACCAGTCTTTTAGTCTTACCCTAATTTCATCTGCAAGCCGAAGATGTGTCTCTTGCAGGCAACAAATTGTTGGTTATGTTTTTTGAGCCAGTCTTCTAGTCTTTGTCTTTAAATGGGTGAATTCAGACTATTGACATTCATAGATATTATCACCAACTGTTGATTCATTGTGGTCATCCTGTAACTTTTGTGTTGGGTGTTTTCTTATCTACCCATATCACATTGTGATGAGTACATTTGATGGGATTCATTCTTGTATTCATTTCACCATTAAAGCAAGGTCATCTTGATGGTAGTTTTCAGGACATTGACTTCCAGGTGAGTTTGCCCTATGTGGTGGTCTCCTATTTATACCCATTGAAGGTTCATCTTCTATCACAATGATTTGGCAAGAATTTTTTGCAGGGTTGCCTGTCTTATGACATATTTATTGAGTTTTTTCTTCTTCAGGAAGACTGTTACCTCTCCGTCTATCTTAATAGACAGTTTGGACATTGAGGATTCTTGGATTGACATTGTTCTCTTTTAACTTTGAGAAGATGTTACTCCACATCTTCTCTTCATGTTATCTACTGATAAGTATGAGCATATTCTTACCTGAGTACCACTGTAAATGACTGTCCTTATTTTCTAGTTATTCTTATGAATTTTTCCTTTTTTTATCGAGGTGGAACAATTTAACCATTATGTGCCTTGGTGAATTCTTCCTGGGTTTTAGTCTTATTGGTGTGCTCTCTGTTTCCTGTATGATTGTCTGATTCCTATTCATTACAGTGGGAAAGTTTTCTTCTGGAAATTCCCTCACTACTTTAGCTGTTGACTTCTGTGTTGTGTCTTGTTCTGATATACTTATTATTCAAGTGTTCCTTTTTTGTAGCACTGGTCATTGATCTCAGATATTCTTCTGCTTTTTTGTCTTGTTTGACTGTCTTTCTCAATTTTGAATTTTGCCTGGTTGTCTTTGAGATTGCTAGTATGATTGCCCACCTCTTCTAGTCTGTTGGTGAGGTCTGTTATCTTGCTTTTTTATTCTTTTGTTTCTGTTATCTCACTCCTTAACTCTTGTTTTTCCCTTTTGTGCATGGACTTCATCCCATGTATCATGGACTTCATCTCCTCAATTGCTGCATGCTTACTCTGTACTGATTCCCTCTTATCTTGTATGATACCTAGAAGCATTCTAAGAATTTACTTTTGTGGCAGATCAACATCTGACTCTTCTTTGAGCATATTAGGTTTAGAACTACTTCTGATATTACATTTCGCTTCCCCTGCTTTCTTGTCAGGGGTGTTTAGGTAGGTTGCTGTTTGTGTGTCATTCTGGAGGAGCTCAGCATTATATTCCTGGAAGACAGGAGGTCACTGAGATTTTTCTCTGTAGGGATACAAGTGATTTTAGGGCCTGCCCATGGCTTACTGTGTTTGTGTATCAGGATATTATGTAGGCTAGGTACCACAGTGGTTTAGTGTCTGGTGGTGGCAGGAGTACTCAGAGGATGTCCTATAGCCAGCAAGTGTAGACATGACTCTGGAATGAGCAAGGGAGCCCCTGCAGTGTGGCTATGGGACTGGTGTGCACTGACTGGGATGCCATTGGTCTGGATCACGCTGCAGAGGTATCAGGGAACTAGGCCAGGCATCAAAAGGGCCAAGAAGTTGGGTCACCAAAGAAGTTGTATGGCCGAAGCTAATGACTGAAAATAGGTCCTGTAAATAGAGTGGGACTATTTGTTTGGGGGGGAGTTTACAGGGTGAGGAGTGGCCGGTAAGTGAGTTGTGGATCTGGGGAGGGTGGCTGACTAGGGGAGGAAAGGGTGCTTAATTGTCCTAAACTAAGCGGGGAGGTAGTTCCCAGGGGGAGAGGCTTGAGAGAGGGTCTTTGGGTCTGTTTCTGGCTATGGGAGCGCTCCAGGGCCATCAACTGTCTGGTAGAGAAGTCATAGGGTTTTACTGTCACCACAGGTAAGCCCTGGGGTCAGGTTTGACCAGCAGAAATGCTGGTGGGCCACTGTGATACCACAGGTAAGTACGGGGGCCAGGAACTTGCCTGCAGGGAGGCTGCAGAGCCATTGCAGCACCGGGAGTATGACTCCAGCTTTGGTAGTAGGCAAGAGAAGTTGCAGGTTTACAGAGGTATTGCAGGTAATTCTCTGACGGAGGGTCAGAGGAGCAATGGCAGTGCTGTAGTAAACCCCTGGTGTTGGATTCAGGCAAGCTGAGAAGTTCAGTCACAGTGGTACTGCGTGAAAGCCCCCGGGGACAGAAGGTAACTGGTGAAGAAGTGGCAGGGGCACAGCTGCTGCACAAGAAAACTTCGTGGTTGAGGTGGCCTGGAAGGAAAAATCATTAGACTGAGAGAAACTCACCGGAGGACTGCTCTGTCCCAGAGCTCTGCAGGATGAAATGCAAAGGATGGCATATGGGTTATGATCACAACTTTAAGAGTGATCTGGCTGCATGCTAAAGGTTGCAGACAGACACTGTAGGTATGGAAGTATTATGTTCATCGTTGTTGGAGCCTAATGTGCATGGGTAGTAGATTCCTGCTGCAGTGGCACAGGTTGTAGTCATTAAGTAAGTGAAATCCAGGCATGTCTGAGCCATGTGGAGATAAGAGCAGGGGTATGGGGGGGGGGGTTACAACCACAGAGGGTAAAGCAGTGGGCTGGTTGTGTGTGTGGGGCCATTTGTGGTGGGACTTACCTTGGGTGGATGGTAGATGGGGCCTAGTTATAGCCACTGGGACCACAAGCTAGCAGTGTTGGGATACCAGATGTGATGTTGGTTCTCTGCTATGTGGGAGAAGGGCACCACTTGGAGTGGTAAATCCCTTGGGTGAATTCCAGGACCTAGCTGTGGCTGCTAGTACTAAGAAGGAATGGAAAGATGATATTGCGTTCTGTGGCAGGAACCGCCACCAGGTAGGGAGAGATGAACCACTGGCTTCAGGTACAATAATTATGCCATGGCAGGATGCTTAGCTAGAAGTGAACATAGTGTTGTCAACAGTAGTGTCGGTGGCACAGGTGGGAGTATCCTTAGGGCTAGGCTATGGATACTGGGGTTTCCAGAGCACATTTGGGTTTCTGGGGAAGGTCACCTTCCAGGCTGAGGGAGTACTCCAGATTGCTACAGGAGTTAATTTACTTACCCAAATCCCACACTTGATCTCCAGTTGGCGAATTCATTGATCACCAAAGCACTTTCAATGTGAGCTACTTCCTGGGTGTCATCTTGCCAGAAATGATGGTATGTCAATTTTGATAAATGTAAAAAATGGAGGACTTAAATAGGCATAAGGAGTTCAGAGAATGATTGGCTAGAGATGTGCTTTGGCTATTCATCAGCATGGAAATAGTACTAAAAGAAATAAGTATGAGATCACTAGATAGAGAAAGAACAAGAACCAGAACACACCAGCAAGTGTATGTGTGCATGGGATGTGGGTGAGGAGTGTGTACACAGAGGAAAGATATCAGCACAGATGACTAGAATGATAAATACGAGGAAAGTAAAAGACAAAAATCTATCACAGAGAGGATGCCCATTCGTTGTTAATTGCTACTAAAATATCAAGATACAATTTGGTAGCATGCCATTTATATATAGAAGTCCTATGGATGAGGAATTAGAAGCTAAGAAATTCTATAGAGTTTAGGTAGTCTGGCCTGATCGTTTTCTCCTACAATGATAAAATCCTCTTTCAGATCATAGCTAAGCATCACCCATAGAATCCATGATGTCCAGACACAGATTAGAATCTCTCTTACCAAGAAGTGATGTTTAGATGGATCAATTCAAACGTCACATATAATTCTTGATAGTGCCTTATCTATCAATTTCTTCCTAATTTCTAGACTTGAGGAATAGCATAAGACCATGAATACATACCCTTCTAGAGTCAGGACTGTAAATCTTTGGTGTATGTTATGGATGCATATTTATTTGTGAATTTGGTGAAAGTTTACAAAGTAAGTTATCAGTTTATATTCTATAGCTGATATATATTTTGTTTTTGCTCATACGTTACAGTCCCCTCAATGAGCCATCATCTGTCGATCCCGTTTCTTCTGTTTCCCCTTGCTATTCTGTCTTCTTTCCTGATCTTTTGACCATTGTCCTTGGGTAAATGCTGCTCTTTTGATTTTAGATGATTGCTTTTTCTAACACATGGGTTAGTTCAGTTCTCAGATGGAAGGTTGACTAAAAGGACAGTGTTGGAAACTCTACTTTTGTTGATGACCACCAAAGTAGATATTTCTTTGTTTTATTATTTTTCTCACACCATCTATGACCTACTAAGATGATTCTTTCAGGACAGATGATGGTGGCAAGCTAGCACGACCCATTGATGTTTGCATGATTCATTGGAAGAATTATTTCCATCTACATTTCTCTTTTCTTCAATCTCCTTTCCTTCAGGCAGGGATAAATCAATAGTTGTGCATTAGACGACTGCTCACTAGATTGCAAGACCTCAGTTGCTACTCACCAAAGTGATATGTAGAACTTTGTCTTTGAGAAATATGTTATGCCAGTTAACATTGTGTCCCCCAAGACTATATGCCTGATCCCCTGGCAGAGTGACTCGTTCCTGCAAAATGTTTGGCTATGTCTATAGAGTTTTCATAGTTTTGTTGTGAAAACTTTACCACATTCATGAATACAGCTGCAGCAAAGGTAAATACATATAAACAAACATCCTCTGTAATTAATTTATATATATACATATATATATGAATGTACTCCATTTTCTCTCCCTAAACTATTCTGTCTGTGTGTTTCTTCATTGATCAATGCTGTTATGGGATTGTAAATATAAAATTATTTGACTCTATTGTCTTTAATGCTTGTGAACCTTCTAATGTCTTCCACTTTCTCCATCATTTTTAACCTCCCTCTTATCTTGTATTACCTACCCTCTAGCCTATGACTTCTCCTTTCTCCATTGCCCTCTGACCCTTGTAGTCATCTGTGTTAGTTGGGTTGACTACAGAAACAAATTCAGAGACACTTATATGTGTATAAGAGTGAGGAGCTTTACATCAAAGAGAAATTTTACATTGAAAAACATCCCAGACAAGTCCAGATCAAGTCCATAAGTCAAATATTAGCACATGTGCATAACAGTAGTCCATAAATTCATCTTCAAATTCAGACACTACTCCAATGCCACTGCAAGCATCTCAGCATTGACTTGAGTTTCCACATGACTCCCCTTGCTCTCCAGATGTGGTTCCATAATAGGAAGGTGAAGTAGAGAGGAATGTGTGTGACCCACCTCAGAGAGAAAGAGGAAGTTTCCAGAAACATCATCAGAAGGCCACACCACAAGGAGGCATCATCAGGTTTTGACATTATTGTCAAAACTAGACTCCACTCCTATGCTTATTTATGAAGTTAATATGAAATTGTGTAACTACCATACCATTAAAGTGTGTTTCTGTGTAAAAACCATTTTGGGGTGGCATTTTATAATAGTGGCCTCACATAATACTTGTCCTTTTGCCATCAAGTGATTGCACTGAACAAGCTTACAGATGTATCCATGCTTTGCAATATTTCACAGATTCATCATTATTCTGTAACATTGAGCAGTGTTCCATTGTGTGTATGAACCAAAGTTTATTGATCTATTCTTGCATTGATGTATCCATTTTTTGCTGTTGTGAGTACAGCATGAAAATTCTTAAGTCTAGTTCATTTGATTCAAATGAGAAAGATTTTGGTGTTTCTAAAATTACCTTTGGGTGAAGAATAGGCCATGACAATATTCTCAAAAGCTAAAGCATGCTGCACTTTAAAGATGAAATAATAAAGGCAAAAACTGTCCTTTTAGTCCTTTTTTCTCAAAAATGGATCATCACAAATTATATATACTTTGGTTTAGAGCCAACTTTTCTTTTCCTTTTAAAAGCATTCCAGAAAATAAAATAATACCTTTTCATGCTGTGTCTTCCAGAACTGTGCTACACAGCATGTATAAGAAATATGACACTAATTATAGAGCTATAGTCTTCAGATGCAGTATAAGTGGTTAATAATATAAAATTAATAATACACATAATGTTTTGCAGGATAAAACTGTCTTCTAAATCTTCTAAATTGTTCATTTTCAAAAGGATGTAAGGGAGAAAGAATGTTGACACAGGTTGGTTGATGATTTGGGGAAGCAATGAAGAATCAATGAGGATATAATAAAATATTGTGTTGGGAAACTGTCAAAGAAATAGCAACCACTATAAAATTCTAAGTTAATATTAAAACATAACTTTATCTTTCATGTCAGACTATTTATCATGATTCTCTATGGCAGAGAACATGGAAATCAAATAAATGCCTCTAGGACAACATTTTTAGTGTCCCTGTAGATCTCAAAAAAAATACTTTGGAGAATGTAGGTGCTTGAAAAAAGATGGACACTCACTAGCCCTCAGTGACTCTTTAGGCTACAATACATTGGGAAGTACCCCAACAACACACCTGGGGCCCCAGAGGGTTTCTATGATAAAGATCTATGATGAGCATCGATCTCCTTTTCTATCCAGCTGTTAATGTGATATCCATGGAAGGAAGAAGAACATTTAGACCAAAAAAAAAAAGATTGTTTCTTCATATCCACTTCCATATAGAAATCCAAGTATTTAATGTCCCATAATTTGCAGTGTTGTTCTACCACACGAGACATAATTTTGCATAAATAATTGGTCTTGGACATGATGGAGAAAGGTCTAATTTGAAGTTTCAGAACTCTCCCCAGAAATGGTTTTGCATGTAAAAATCTGGACTATAAGAACGTAATTTTGAATTATATTGTACATTTTCTAAACATACATGTATACATATATGCAAATGTATTTGTGAAGATATATGTATATATACTTATCTAACCATTGTATGTGTGATTACATATGCACATATGTTGTAAATTCAAGGATGTTATACATGATAAAACCATCAAGGAAAAGAAGGTGAGTGGTTACTCTCAGATTTCTGTAAGAAGCATGCCCTCTTTGGAAAGGTCACAAAGATCCACAGTCTGGTGAATGATCTCTCTGAAACCAAATGGTGGTTGTATGCATGTGTGCTTTACTTATACTTTAGTTCATCTTAAAATGTAAACGGAGAGAAGTAAAATGTAGGAAATGTTATATTCTGATTATTTCTGTTTTTCTTATTCTTTGCTTTTTAATCAAACTTATCTATGGTATTAAGAAGTAGTCTAATACTATCTCATAGCAAGCTTTTGATGCACAAAAATCCACTTTCTTTTCCAGTTCGAAAGGATATAGTCCACCTCCTCCCCAGCTTAGATGTTGAAGTCAAAGACATTACTGATCATTATGACACTAACTGGTTTCTTCAGCTCTTATCTACAAAAGACCTTTTGGGAATGACCGATAAAGAGTTCCCTATAGTGGCTGAAATCATAGAAGGGCCGGAAGGAAAGAAGCTGCCCAGAAACATTGTGCAGTCAGGAAAAACCATTGTGATTCACAAAAAGTACCAGGCATCAAGGATCTTAGCTTCAGAAATTAGAAGCAATTTTCCTAAAAGACACTTCTTGATCCCCACGAGCTATAAAGGCAAATTCAAGAGACGACCTCGGGAGTTCCCAACTGCCTATGACCTTGAGATAGCCAAGAGTGAAAAGGAGCCTCTCCACGTGGTAGCCACCAAAGCCTTTCCTTCCCCTTCCACCGAGCTGTCATCCGTATCAGTCGGAGACCAGTTTGTAGTGCATCACTTGCCGACTACTGAGGTCCTCTGTGAGAAGGAGAAAAAAGCAGTGAAAGTTCTGACCTGTGAAAAGATCCTCAAAAAGTCTTATGAGACAGCGCTGCTGCCTTTGTACCTGGAAGGAGGTTTTGTGGAGGTGATTCATGATAAGAAACAGTACCAAGTCTCTGAGCTCTGTACACAGTTTCGCTTGCCCTTCAACGTGAAAGTGTCTGTGAGGGATCTTTCTATTGACGAGGACCCTTTGGCAGCTACACCAGGACTGCAGTTGGAGGAAGATATTACGGATTCTTATCTACTTGTAAGTGACTTCTCCAAACCTGGTGAGTGCTGGGAAATTCCTATCGGCCGCTTGAATATGACTGTTCATTTCGTTAGTAATTTGTTTAGCGAAACAGAAGCATTTTCGGTGCGGACTCTGGTTGAGGAGATCTCTGAAGAACAATACTATAGGATGCGGAGATATGAGAGTTCTTTCTCACTTCCTCCACCCCGCCCTCCTAAACATCCCTCGCTGGTAAAAGCTGAGTCAACTCTGCTCACCCAACCAGAAAAAAGGAGAGTAGATCTGCCTAAGTCTCCCAAGGTAAGACTAAAGTATTATGGATTTCCCTTTACAGTGACTTTCTTGAGCTAGTTTATGTCTTTTCAAAGTTTGTTTTCTGCTTACTCTTCTTTCTTTCACACCATATTTGAAACGAGCCTTTCTGATGCACAATGAATGAGCATCAACAGAGCACAAGCTGTTGCACTATTTGGTATTTTGATGTTTCACCAGTAGATGTGGCTTGAAATTTTTAGTGAATTAGAAATAGCTCTGATGACATTTAGATATGATAACTCAAACTGGCATGTTAATAGGTTTTGATAACTAAGGTGCTTTAGAAACAATTCTATTTAATTTTGAATGTTTTGTTCATTTTTTTCCCTAGGTAGAATTGTTTTAATACTTCATCCAGCAAATGAGCATACGATAAGTTCCCTTCTTCTGGGTGCATACCAGTAGCATGCATCTATAGCACATGTCTTCATTCTGTTTTATGTGCAGAAAAATGTAAAAATATCTTGGCAGAATTGTGTGTGAGAATATGAGCAGCTGCCCACATTCTGCTGATCTTAGAGTTGTTATCTTCCACAGTTCTATTGAAAATGAAATCAATAAAATTATAGACAGTATGTGATCCTCACAACCTCAACAACTCTATTGCCACTCTGAAGAGTTCAAGACATCCGGCTTCATTTCTACTTGAGGTCTTTGTCCTTTGAAAATTGCCTGCTAGCATCCTGGAAAGATATTGTCCTTACACCATGACACGTAGGTCGTTTATTCATGGGTGGTTCTATGGTGTGTGGAAGGATGGAGTACATTATGGTCTGGCAGATGTTTTGCTAGCAGCGTGAGGAAACAAAGCAATTAGTAAAACAAAGAGAGATGCTGTGTTTACTCTATAGACTCAGGAATGATACCAGCCTCAGGCTTCCAGTATGTGGATATAGAAGAACTTTTAATTCTACATTTCTAAGATTGCATTCTGAGTGTATGCTGGAGAAAGTCTATAAAGATCACAAAACTCATCTTCCTGAAAACAAAAGCCTACACACAAGAATTTCCTTTTTTAAGACAACCCATTTTGAAAAATTATTTCAAATCAAATAAAATGTTCTTAATAATGTTGATAAGTAGACATTCAGAAATGTGGAGAGTGTCATGGCTTCAACTGCTTAAAATACTTTTTTTTATCACTTTGCTAGATGATATAAGAGATGCAATTGTCATTTTTTAGTGAGGATTACCACATATTGCCAAGCCCAATACCTGGGACCTGTGAAACCATTTTATATAGTGTTGAAACCTTCACTGGTTTAATGACGATTAAGTGCCTGAAGATGGGAAGATTGTCTTAGATTATATAGGTTAGAAACAAATAAAAACATTGCTGATCAATAGATTCTGATTGATGGTAAGTTCTAGTGTTTCTGATAGATCTGCCCTCACAAAGGTTTTCAATGAATATAATCTCCCAGAAAGGAGTCCTGGTGGCACAGTGGGTTAAACACTGGGTTTTCTTCACAGAAGAACCAAGCTTCTCTGTAAAGAATTCTGTGTAACTACTAACCTTTCGGCTCCTTTTATTCCTGCAAGCTGCCATCTACTTGGTTCTGAGACATAGTGACCCTAAGAACACAGAACAAAACAATGTCTAGCCTAGCAGCAGCCAATTGCTGTGGCCCTTGTGGTAGTCTGTCCCCTTGAAGTCTTCCGCTTCCTGTTGACCTATTTTACCGAGAATGATGTCGTCCTCTAAAACAGTGTTTCTCAACTTTCTTAATGCTGTGACTCTTTAATGCAGTTTCTCTTGTTGTGGCAACTCCTTCCCCAACCATAAAATTATTTCCCTTGCTTCTTCATAACTGTAACTTTGCTACTGTTATAAAGCAGGTGACCCCTGTGAAAGGGTTGATTGACCCCCAAAGAGGTCACGACCCACAGCTTGAGAACCACTCCTCTAGAAAATTATTCCTCCTGATAACTTGTTCAGAATATGCAAGGCAAGTCTAGCCATTTCACTTCTAAGGAGAATTTTGGTTGTACTCTTTCTAAGACTTACATATTGATTCTTCTGGCAGTATTTTTAATATTCTTCACCAGTACAATAATTCAAGTACATTGATTCTTTTTCAATCTTCTTTATTCAAGATCCAAAATTTATATATTAATTCACTTTTACCCCATAAAGTACCAGTAGATTTAAACTGCTGACCTTTTGGTTACCAAGCATACATTTACCCTCTGGCACCACCAGGAATCCTGACATAGGAAGTGATTGGAAAAACCACAACGTGGCCTGGCACACTGTAGTTCTCACTCTGCTCAGCTGCATTTCAATCTTGCACAGCAGCTCTGCTCAATGCAACAGTTCACTTGATTCTTGACTGCTGCTTCCATGAGCGTTAATTGGAGATCCAAACAAAATGATAGCCTTGACAATTTTGGTCTTTTTTTTTTCATTATCATGATGTTATCTATTCATTCATTTGTGAGGATTTTAACGTTTTTATATTGAATTTATAGGCTGAGCCCCAGTGGCATAGTGGTTGAATGCAGGACTGCAGCCCCCTGGCTTGGTGGTTCAAATCCAGCAGCAGTTCTCCAGGAGCAAGCATGGGCCTCCTACTCCCACCAGAGGGCAGTGATGCCAAAAAACAAAAACAAAATTAAAAATAAAATAATTAAAATTTATATTGACTTTATAGTGCATACTAAAGTCAGTAGTTCTTAATCTCTTCAGTAAGTGCTTTAATTCCTCATCACTACTAAATAGCTCAGCTTCTCTGAAGATGTGCTAAACATAAAGATTGAATGAGTGTGGTAAAATGATACAAACATAGAAAATGTCTTTCCTGATTTTAAGCCATATAATATTTCCCTGTTTTCTTAAAACAACTATATATATATATATGTGTGTGTGTGTGTGTGTGTGTGGATAGATAGATAGATAGATAGATAGATAGATAGATAGATAGAGATGAACTTGTCACTGAAGACTCCAAGTCCATTTCACTAAATTAATTTCCTTTTAAATTCTTCTGTGTAAAAAAATATATTTATTGACACCTAATCCACACATCATATACTATTCAAAACTTTAATCATTCAATCATACCAAGAAGAATTGAACAATCATTGCCACAGTCAATTTTATAGCATCTCCTTCCACTCCACCGAATTAAATTGCCTTAAAATTAGTTTTGTAATCATGGTCAGTTCTAGTGATCTCTCCCTACTCCTGCATTCATTGTTCACTCCAGAAATAATCCCTTTACCCTCTCTATCTCCCACCCCCACATACCTTTTAAACCTTTGCATTAGTTATTATCTCTATGCATCCATTCCTTATGTGCTCCATAAACCCAATAAAAGCAATAAAATACAAAATGAAAATAACGTGGTAAGAATAAAATAATAATATAAAGATAAAGATACAAATAATGACTAAGAAAGAAAAGACTACCTTCAAAAAACAACTGGTATTAATCCATGTGCGAAATTCCAATGAGCACAATAAAGTATCCTGAAATATCCATCTTCTTAATGCAATCCTCAGTGTGTTACATTCCATATAATCAAATGCTTTTGTATGGTCAATAAAGGACAAGGAAGCATCTTTCTGGTATTTACTGCCAAGATCCATATATGAAGATCCATATATCATTAGCAATGATAGTCTGCTTGCCATGTCCTTTTCTGAATCCAGCTTTAATTTCTGGCAATTTTCTGTTGATGCACTGCTGCAAAATATTTGAATTATATTCAGCAAAATTTTACTTAGGTGTCATATCAATAATATTGTTCTATAGTTTGAGCATTCTTTTGGTTCACCTATCTTTGGAATGATCATAAATATGGATCTTTTCCAGTCAGTTAGCCAAGTAGCTCTCTTCCAAATTTCCTGGCATAAATGAGTGAGTGCTTTAATAATCATCAGGCTATTGAAACATTTTTGTTAATATTCCATTGATTACAGGGACCTTGTTTTTCACTAATACCTTCAGTAAAGCCTGGATTTTCCCTGTAGTGTCATTGGTTTTTGCTGATAGATTACCTCTTGAAATAGTTGGTTGTTGACCAAATACTTTTGGTACAGTGGCTCGACGTACCCCTTCCATCATCCTTTCATACCTTCTGCATGATTCAATATTTTGTTTGCAGAACTTTTCAATAATGCAACTTGAGGCTGGAATTTTTTGCTTCCTCTTTCAGAGATATACTGATTGTTTTATTTTATTTTATTTTTTTTGGTTTTGCACTCCCAGGCAGACCTTTGCATATTTCATTGTAGCACTTTACTTTGTCTTCTTGAGCTGCCCTTTGGAATGTTCTGTTCAGCACTCTTACTCCATTTCTTCCATTCCTTTTAGCTTATCTATGACCAAGGGTTGGTTTCAGGATCTCTGCTGATATCCACTTTGATATTTTTTTCTTTCTTTCATTTGTTCCTTTTTTTTTTTTCCATTTTTCAATTCTCGTTTTATTTTTGGCTCTTGGGGCAATGTCATCTTTTCAATATGAAAAAAAGCAGCAAGTTCAACACAAATAGAAATCTAGAGTGGAAAATGGGACTGGGGGGAGGAAACAAGAATAGAAGTTTTAATAGGCAATCAGAGAAAATGGAAGACAGATGTTTCCAGGTCCTGTTCCCAACTCCTCTGGGCAACGGAGGACTCAAATCTGTAGGTGGCAGCTCATTTGTTCTTTTTTGTCTTTTTCATGACCTTTTTCTTTCTTCAAATATGATTTTCTTGATGTCATTCCACAATTCATCATTAGTGTTTAATATGTCAAATATGTTCTTGCTATGTTCTTGAAATTGAAGTGGGATATACTTAAGGTTGTCCTATACTTTGGCTCCTTTGGACTTGTTTTATTATCTTCAACTTTATCCTGGACTTGCACATTGGTAATTGATGTCCTATTCACCATACTCCTTGATGTTGTTTTGGATCTTGATATCGAACTTCTCTTGCCTCAATCACAGATGTAATCAATTTAATTCCTGTATATTCTGAAAGTCCTTCCCAGAAAACAACAAGAAAGAACTACAGCCCTATTACATGTTTATTTTAGTGCCAAGTTGAAATTCATTGTACAGAAATACAAAATCATGCATTTAATATTTAATGTTAAATATTAAACAATTATGTATTAGAGCTCATTTACTTGCCATTACAAAGTATGTTTTTTGTAGCTTGGTTTTAACGAATCTATTAACTCATGGAACAACTCAGTACCTAAAGGTATAGTTAAGTTTCAGGAACAATTGCAAATGGACTCCTGAACATAGTCTCTATTTTTCTTTATGCTGTGACTATATTTTGCAAGCTACTTCTGATCATTTGTGTGGCCTTACCCAAATGGTGCTCATACTTCACACTCATAGTTTCACCGCTGAATAAAAATGGAATATCTTTGACTTCTTTTAATCTATTTCAAAAAGGAATCTTAATTGGATCACATACCCATCTCCTGACTCAGTCAGCTCATTAGCAACCCCAACTGGAAACATAATTGGTACAGAGGGAGTTAGGCAGAATGCCTCAGTAAAAGAGATACTGAAACTGTGGGATGCGAAGAACTGGAAAAGAATAGACATTCAGTACAATCGTGAAAAATAATTAAGAATTTTTGAAATTGACTAAAAAGCCAATGATATTGAAAATAGATTAAAATGAAAGCACTATTTGACAAAGATCATATAAAAATAACTCCAGTGATTCTTTAAGAGAGAAATTCAAAGCAACTATATATGTACAGACAAATGCAAAACCTCTATTATCTCTGACCAAATTCACAGATGCAGGATTCTATATCAAGATAATAATTCCTAACTTCTTCTTCATTGGTCAGATTCCACCTCTTCATTTCTAAGTTTCATCCCTAAAGAAAATGACCTATTAAGTGAAACTTGTTAAAAGATGTTCTGATGTTAAGATGTAAAGAGACATTTGTTAATAGGTTTTGAATCATCATCATTTGAGGAATGGTTAACAGAAAGATTTGCTACTAAGTGATACTAGCTACATACATTTAAAGGACTTATCTGTTAAAAGTATGCAGGCTTATTTACTGTTACAACAAGAAGACCTAAGTTAATAGATGGAAGTCACAGGAAGATCAATTTTAATGTAACATATCAGAATGTCTCTTTTCCACAAAAAGGTTAGTGTAGAAATAAGGGAAGCATAAGTCAGTGTTGTGTTCATGGGATGACTGTTGGGTTCAAAGTTTATCAGTTGAGCTAGGAATGATTTTTTTCTTCTTAATTTGTTCTATCAATTCTAGATTGGTGGGAGAAATGCTATATTTTCTCCAAAATAACTTAAAAATCTTAAAAAGTGCTGTAAGTTACCTGTGTCGGCCTACTGACCTTCTCATTCTCAGTAATATTTTTTCACTATAAAGATTAGCATCTGCTTAGAGCAGTGGTTCTAAACTGTGGGTCATGACTCCTTTGGAGGTCGAACGATCTTTTCACAGGGGTCAAGAGACCCTTTCACAGAAGTTGCCCAGTAGCAAAATGACGAGTTATGAAGTAGCAATGAAAGTGTGGTTGGGAGTCAACACAACATGAGGAACTATATTAAAGCCACGAGCAAGTTCGAGAACCACTGGCTTAGAGAATCATTTGGGAAATATAAGGTGAAGCTCTCTAAATTGCGACATCTGATCAGTAAAATCTTGCAATCGACAATTTAAATTATTTTCACAGTGTTGGCCTTTCATTCTTTCAGAGGTTCAGGCAGAATGAGAAGAGGATGTGGAGACAAAGAGATCATTTCTATGTCAGATAGAACTTGGCAGGAAGCAGAGAAGACCAGAAAGATGTTTAACTGTGTTTTATTGACCATGCTAAGGCATTTGATTCTGTGGACCATGACAAATTATGGAGAGCCTTGAGAAGAGTGGGAATTTCAGAACACTTTAGTGTACTCATGCACGACTTGTACATGAATCATGAGAGAGTTTTGCAAACATAACAAGGGGATATTGCATGGTCTAAAATCAGGAAAGATGGGCATCAGGGTTGCATACCCACACCATAATTATTCACTCCGTGTGCTGAGCAAGTCATCAGAGAAGCTAGCTTATATAAAGAAGAATGTGGAAACAGGATTGGAGGAAGGCTTATTAACGACTTGTGATATGCAGATGACACACTTTGAAATTGAGGAGGACCTGAGCATTTAACTGATGAAGATTAGTGATTGCATCCTTCACTGTGGACTATGACTCATTGTAAAGAAGACCAAAATTCTCAAACTGTATCTATAAGTCAACAGCATAATCAATCGAGAAAAGTTTGAAGTTGTAAAGGATTTTGTCTTGATTTATCTATAATCAATGCCAATGGAAACAGTCAGAAAAAAAGTTCAAGAGATGAGATTTCTGCTGTCCAAGGCCTCTTAAAGTATTGAAAAGTAAATATGTTACTTTGAGAATGAAGGGTTCTTTATCTAAGCCACGGTATTTTCAATTTCCTCATTGCATGTGAAAGTTGGACATTGAAAAAAAGCAGACTGAAGAAGAACTGACCCATTTGATGCTGGAAAGAAAGTACTTGAGACTGCTAAAAGGACAAACAGATTTTCTGGGAGAAGTGGTCCCAGAGTGCTCCTGAGAGGCAGGGATGGTAATCCTTCACCTGACATGTTTTGAATATATTGTTGGGAGAGATTAGTCCCGGAAGAAGGACCTTATCCTTGGTAGAGTGGAGAGGCAGTCCTAAAGAGAAAGGTCCTCAAAGGAAACCAATCGCTTTCGTTGTTTCAGCAACGGGATCAAGCATAGGAAGACTTGTGACGGTGGCACAAAACCAGGCATTGTTTCCTTCTGTTGTGCATAGGGTCTCTGAGTTGGAACTGACTTGATGGTCCCTAACCACAGCATTGTATTGGAAAAATCTGGTTGATAAGCCCACTTGTGTTCGAAAAGCAAGGATGTCATATTGACAACTATGGTGGGCCTGATCTCAGACATGGTCTTTTCAACCACCACATATGTATTTGAAAATTAGTTAATGAAGAAATAAGATGGAAGAAGTACTGGTACATTTGAAATATGGTGTAGGTGAAAAACAGTGAAGGTATCAAAAACTTCCAGAAGGACAAACAAATTTGTCTTGAAAGCAGGAAGCAGAATGCTCTTTTGAAGCTGGAATGGAATACTTGCACACAGTATACTCTTCACCCATTGTGAGGAGAGACAAGTTCTTGAAAAGAACATCATGCTTAGTAAAATAAGGGATCTGAGAACACGAGGAAGACTGTCATGGCTATTGAGTGACATTAGTTGCAACAATGGGTGCAAGCATAACCCTTCTGAGGATGTCTCAGGACCAAGTAATGTTTTGCTTTGTTGTAAAAGAGTTCCCAGGAGTAGGAACCACCTCAGTGACACCTAATGACAACATCATACATGCTTTTAAAATTGATAGCAAAGGATATTTTCTGTACTTTACATTATTGATGTAGTTATTGAAAGCAAGTCTTTTAAGATTTTGGATTGTGTATGGAATTTCATTTTAAGCAAAGAGAACAATTTTAAGGGCTATTTAGTGATTAAATATTCCAAATCATTTAACTTAATAAAATGCCTTATTACATGCTTAGATAAGAGCATCAGATATTTCATTGTATGAATTTACTTTGGCCATTTCCATGGATCATTAGCTTTACTAGATCACATCTTGCAGTGTTAAGCTACAGGATATATGCATGGGAAGTGTACGAGGAAGAATCTGCAGTGTATTTAGGACTCACCAAATCTAGTGAGAGCAGATACTCCCAATCAGCTATGACTTTTACACATTAATCTAAGACATTTCGAATATATGGGGAGGGGCTTTGGAATCTCTCAGGACATGTAGAATTGTCTGGTAAGGAAATGATGTTTTCTCACTATAGTAAAACCCATACAATCTGGAGAGCCATAGAAACTTGAGAAACTTAGTTAAGATATAATCAGGAAAAAGGATAGAGCTAAAAACCCAAACCACAACAGCTCCCTCCAAATCTGTTCACTTTGTAGCACAGTTTTTCTTGTGGTTAATTAAATGTGATCGATAACTGAAAAATTACAACACATACAGTCTTCACAAAGGAGTGGACATATACCAAATGGTCTCTCAAATCCCTTTTAGAAGTAGAAATTTGCTGTCATATCTCTATGCCATAAACTCCATATGTGTACATGGTATCTTTGTGATCTTTCCATGTGTAGTCTTACCTATATGAAAACCGTTTTATATAATGTTTTGAAAAATGAAGCTGGGTCTAAGATTGTGCTCCAAATAAAAATGTGGGATGGGCTCTCCTTCTCCAAGATTAGTTTCTTGTTCACAAGTAGTTTCAGATAGTGGGAAAGAACACATACTCATGGGGGTTTTTGCCTGTCTTAGATATATATGGCTATGACTTCTGAGTGGCACACAGGAGAAATGTAACTTCTGCATTCTGATGAAAAGACCTATAACCAGATGGAAAAACAAACCTTTGGTTGAAAGATGAGATATTCTACTTCTTCAGGGACTGCAGCTGGGACCAGAAATCTTGCATTTCACTAACTCAGTTTGGCCATTTAATGCCCAAGTGTCCACTTTGCTGCTGGAATTTCTAGATTTCTGTCAGACAAGAACACTCAAAGGAGACATTAAAGCAAAGAGCAAGAGAGGCAGCAATGGCAAGGTCCTGCGAAATGATGAAGAGAAAACAATCTCTACCAGGCTATGAGTGAGGCCCAAAAAGGCAGAAGGAAAGCAATAGTTCCAGAGAGGTGCAGGGAGAACACTTCAACAGCTGCCACTGGCGTGAAGTAGTCACTTCTGATCTGGTGTGACAGAGTGGCTGAAAAGTGTTAAAGAAATCCATGCTCCTATGACAAATCTAGATCTTCAGAGGAGGGTTTTATATCTATTTATTTGTCATCTACAACATTATGTCCTAAATCATGCAATTTGTTTTGTTAACTTGAGGTTGGGGAAACACATTCAGCATGTCTGAATTTGTATCTGACGCAGCACTTCTGAAGACATTCCAGGTTTCTCGCATTGGTTTGACATAGAGAATGTAGGTCTAGTCACAGGAAAAATCAGACCATTTCCAAAGAGCAGAGGCAACAAAGATGCTGTTATTGAATCAGAATAATCAGAAAAGTTAAATGTACTTAGGACTTTTCATTAAGTTCACCAGTTTTAGCTGAGATACATATTTATCCTATTGCTATTGGATATTTGATCTGGTCTTAGTGCAAAATGTGTATTGTATATGTTAGGTGAAATTCCGTGCATTAAGACTCATAGCAACCTTACATACAACAGAACTAATCCGTGCATGGTCTCACATCATTTTCATAACTGATACATCTGAGCCATCTTCCTCCTTTTCTCTGACCTTCTACTTTACTAAGCATCACTCCCTTTTCCAGGCTGCACTTCTTTGATAACATGTACAAGGTACATGAGATAAAGTCTTGCTATCCTTGCTTCTAAGGATCATTCTGGTTACAGGATTTTCATGACATATTTCTTTGTTTTCCTGAGTGTTCTTGGTATTTTATATATTCTTCTCCAGTACCATAATTTAAATGCATCCATGCTTCCACAGTTTTCCTTATTCAATGTGTAAAATTCACATGCATTTGAGGAGGTTGAAATAGCATGGCTTGGGTCTGGCACACCTCAGTCCTCAATGTGACATCCTTGCTCTTCAACATTTTAAAGAGATCTGCTGCAGAAGATTTGTCTAATATGATAGGCATCTGATTTCTTGACAGATGCTTCCATGAAGAATGACTGTGGGTTGAAGCAAAATGAAATCTTTGATAATTTTGGTCTTTTCTCCATTTATTATAATGTTGTCTGTTGGTCTAGTAGTAAAAGTTTTGTCTTCTTTACATTGAGTTGAAATAAGGCTGAAGTCCTTGATGTTTATTATAAAAAGTCTGGGAAGTTGTCCTTGCTTTCAGGAAGCAAGGTTGTATCATCTGCGTATCTTAGGATAATTAGCTTCCTTCAGTCCTGCTATCTCATTGTTCTTCATTTAGATCCAGATTTTCATAATATTTCTTATCAAATAGATCAAATGAGTATTGAGAACAGATACAATACTGATAAGCACCTTTCCTGATTTTAAAAGATGAAGTCCTCCCATATCTGTCCCTACAACTGCTTCTTGGTCCATATAAAGTTTTCCTATGAGAACAATGAGTTGTTCCATTCTTCTTATACTACCTGTAGTTTGTTATGATTCATACCATTGAATGCCTTTGTATAACCATTAGAATACAAGTAAGGATCTTTCTTCTATTCTGACTTCAGCAATTTCTATGCCACATCCTTTTCGGAATCCAGCTTGAATTTTGACAGTTTCCTGTTGATGTATGCTACAGCCATTTTATAAAATTTTACTTGTATGTAATAATAATGATATTGTCTGATAAATTTTTCACACAGTTGTGTCACGTTTCTTTGGAATCTTCATAAATATGGATCTCTTGCTGCTGCTTGGTAAGGTAACAGTCTTCCAAATTTCTTGGTTTAAACAAGTGATTTATCTGTTGTGTATTTGATGTTTCTTCCTGCATCATTACTTGGTATATTGTAACATCCAATTTTTGAACTCAAGACTTGAATTTTTCTTCCATTTTTTCAGCATGAGATATGTGAAAACTGTTCTTCATTTTTTTGTTTCCTAACCAGATCATTGCATATTTCACTATAAAATTTTGCTTTGTCTTCTTGAGTTACCCTTGAAAAATTATCTTCAGCTGTTTTACTTAATCATTATTTTCATTTGCCTCAGCTAATCGATGACTAAGAGCAAATTTCTGTCTCTTTTTATACCCACTGTAGCAGGTACATATTCTGTCAACTTGGGAAAGGGTGAAGTTCAGCCTGTCAATCAGGTCAAAGCTTGATTACCTCATTTGGAGGTCTCCCAGAGATAAAGAGCTCACTAGAGGTCATCCACACTCTTTCTGCTTCATATTCCTGTTGACACGTCACATGGAGCTACACTGATGGAGCCAGAGGCCTATAGCTGAAGGGGTCACGTGGGGACCCACACCAATGTTGAGATGCTTCCACCACCATTAGACTTTCCACCCCTAGGCCTGTCATCTTCCTGCATTCAGGATCATTTCTTGGCTACATGAGTCTACAGAGGAATTTATGGACTAGTATCAACATATGGGGTAATCAGACTTATGGACTTATTCTGAACTGGGCTGGGATATATTCTTCAGGTTCACTTGCTCTCTGGTATAAATTTCTCTATTACACACATATGAATGTCTCTGGATTTATTTATCTAGTCAACCCAAACTAACATGCCCACTTTGGTCTTTCCTTCCTTCTTGTTTTTTTCCTCATCTTTTGAATGACCCATTGCTTTCTGGGATGTTGAGACGGAGCCACAGAATGGAGACAGAGTTCAGTTAGGATGAAAAGCAAATGTATAGGCTTTCTTGGAGGTAGTGAAGGACATTGGGGAAGAGAAGGGATAGCAGAGAGTAACAGACAGGAGCATCTTGAGCTCCTGGGCAGGTTCCTAAGTCTGAGAGTTAGGCCAGGGAAGCCGCGCCTGGCAGTGAGGCAGTGGAACATACATAGGGTTGGAGATGAGGACCTGTGTACCAATAAAGGGATGAGGCTTTCTGAAGTTGCAGTTGCAGGGTCTGAGTCAGGATATGGTTTGTGAGAACATAGATCTGCCTCCCAGAACACTGAGGGAAGAGACTGTGTTGATTCAGCCTGAGAGATAAGCTCTGTGAAATGCCAGAGGAAGGGGTTGCAAAGTTCAGCAGGTTACAGTGAGGCTGACGCAAAAGGCGTGCAAGGAGCTGCCTGCTCCACGGAGCTGCCAAGTCCAGGGGGCTGCCCGGTTCAACCCTGGCCCATACACTTTCCTCATGTATGATGTCTTGAAATCATCGCTCAACTCAATAGGTATTTTCTCATCAGTATTTAATGTGTCAAATATGTTCTCGAAATGTAAGCCATGGTTATTCAAGGTTGTACATTGACTGTGTTGAATTTGTTAACTTTCTTCAAACTGCAGCCTGAAATTCTATGTGTGCTACAGATGGATAGTTCCACAGTCAGCCCCTGACCTTATTTTGGCTGCTGACACTGAGCTCCTCTATTGTCTTTTCCAATAGATCTTCTCCATTTAACCCCTTTGGATTTCATCTTGGAGGATCCGTGTGAACAATCACTGTTTATATGGGTTATATGGTATTTGCTGTGAAGAAGTTGTTTGCAGATTTCTCATGGGGGCTGCAGCTTCGTTTCTCACTTCTCACTGTTGTCAAGTCAATGTGATGCACTACGCCCCTGTAGAAGAGGGGGGAACTGCCTCTGTGAATTTCTTTATATGAGTAAAAAGCCCCATCTTTCTCTCCTGGAGTGACTGGTGGTTTTGAAATGCAGACTTTGCATTTCATATTTTCCCCTCTTCTTTGTTTCATCTTTCCCATCCCAATTGCCAATGCTAATCAATGTATTTTTACTGCATATTTGATTAATTACAGATGAAAGAAGTTGGTAGAATTCTAAAATGTCTTCATCCTTAGTTTTAGTGGTTGGTGCATAAATTTGAATAATAATTCTATGGACTGGGTTCCTTGTAGGCATATTGATATTAGTCTACCATAAACAGTGTTGCATCTCAAGGTAGATCCTGGGTTTCTTTTAATGATGCACGCAACACCATTCCTCTTGAATTGCATTGCCATTTTACGCATAGTAAACCATATGATTGGTTGATTCAGAATGGCCAATCCCAGTCTATTTCAACTAATGTCTAGGATATTCATCTTTGTGAGTTCCCCTTCATTTTGACATGTTGAACTCTTTCTAGCTTTGAACTTCCCAAGACCCATGTTCAGATTATTAATGGATGTTTTCAGTGGTTTCCTCTCAGTTTGAGTCATGCTCATTCAGCAAAGGAAGACGCTCAGAGTTTTACTCTGTCCATATCCGTACGGTGGGCCCTTCTTTGAGGGCATCTCCCCCGGTAAGTGAAGAGTGCCTTCCAACCAGAAGCGCTCATCCTCCCACGGTATTTCTGATAAAGTTGCACTGCTGTTCATATGACTTACACTGGCTAATCCTTTATAACTGGACGCTCTAGTCTTCCTTCATTCTCCTTAGTCTGGAAACTCTGCCAAAGCCACTCACCTTTGGTGACCTTGCTGATATTTTAAATAACAGTAAGATAGCATCCAGTATCAAACAACGTGCAAGCCACCACCATACAACAAGCTGTCAGGCACATTTTTGAACAAACACATGAAAAAAATCCAACCATTTCACCATCTTCATCTGATTCCAATTTACAGTGACCCGATAGGACACAGTTGGATTGCTCCAGGGTTTCCTAGACTAAATCTTTTTGGAAGTAGAAAGCCTCATCTCTCTCCTGAGGAGTGACTGGTGCTTTCTAATTGCTGATGTGGATACTAACACAAGGTATAACCCACTAGACCACCAAGGTTCCTTAGACAAAGCACATATAGATTAATAAATCATGGCTTCTGAGATACCTGACATTGAATAACATAAGCCTGCACACAACTGACTATACCAGAAGAAAGTGAAAACAATTGGAAAAGAGGACAAAATGAATGAGAGAAATGCTGAGTGAAAAATAAAAACATTCTAGAATTTCAACTGAAAACTTGAGAAGAGTGATCTGGGTCCAACAGAATTTGCACAATATGTCTAAGTCCCTTCTGTATGTTCATGGAAGTCGTAGAGAAATTTGAACTTTTGAAGTTTGCCCTGGACATGGAATATGCTATATTAACACATGCAGCTAGATAACTGAAGATGGATTTAAATGAAAAAATACATAGTTAAGATGATAGTGGGAAATATTACTTAATCTTAAGGGAATTTTATCAACAAAGTGAGCAAGGTATCAGACTAAAAATAAAAATACACATTTCCTCTGGAGTATTTTTATATGTAGAATGTTGTTTTCATTTTGAGATTTGAGTAATATGCAGGAAATAGCTGAACAATCCAAAATGTTGGCTTTCTTTGGGCATTCAAACAATCAACTTATTTCTAACCCAGGGAGTAATGGAAAACCTTGGTTAATACTGTCACTCTGATTCCCCACTTCTCTTCTCTGTGAGATAACCATAGCTACAAATGTGTGATCTGCATATTTTCAATATTAACAAGTGGCCTTGTCCCTATGCTGAAAGTCTTCAGAGAATTTGTGTATTTTTTTTAATTCCACTTTTTTCCCACGAACCTTCTGAAGGCCCTTTTTATATATTTGGAACTTACATTTTAGCTGCATACAGATGCAAAATTTAGTTTAAAAATGATTTATTGTTCCCCATGGATTCTGAGGAAATGACATGGCCATCACATCTGACCTATTCTGGCTTCAGGAGGGAGGAGCATTCAACTCCACACTGGCCCATGTCTGATCACTGCATGGCAGAGGTCAGACAGGTCTCTATTCTCCATCCTTCACTTACTCTATTCTGACATCATCCATTCCTTCCAAGGGACTCCATTACTCTCATGGGTTAGATAAACTGTTGGAATGGCCACATGGAACCCACAGGCAAGATTCATGATTATGGGGCTTTAACTTCTCTTGTCAGTAATACTTCTCAGTCATAGTAGAAGACTTGTCTGTCTGGTTCTTGGCTTCTTAGCCAAGAGGTCCCTCACCCTCTGCCCCCATGGACCAGGAAGTCCAGCTGCTCTTCTGATTCAGCATCTCAGTATTGCTCCTTTGCCCTGTCTCATGGTCTTAATGTGGTAGTTTAATGCCAGATTGCCAAATTTTAAGGCCTCTGGTGCACCTGCCCCTTCACGAAAGGTTCTCGCACATGCTTCACTGGTGGTTCTACCTTGATGATAGTGCTCCCTGCTTCTGAGATGTCTCACTCATGCCAAGAGTAATGGCAATACTGACCAATCCAATCCATATGGTATAGAGTCCTTTACACATTATTTGCATGCTCCCAATTGGTCACTGGGCTGTTTACAGACTCTGGATAGAAGAACCATAACAAGTGATCTCATTTTCCCACAAATTGGCAAAAATCACCACATGACAGATGGAGAAAATCAGTTCACATTGAAGTTCTGGCTTTTAAGAAAATTCAAATAGTTTTCATTTCTTAAAGGTTCATGATCTAGATATCCCTTGATCAGATATCATTTAAACAGAAAAACCAAAAAATAAAAGTGGGGGTGAGAGGGATCGCCATCTGGGATGTTTAAGAGAATGAATGAAGTCAAAAAAGTTGAATTTCCAAAATCTTATTATCTGTAGGGTTACTTTGATCAAAGGACTCAGCTGCTAACCAAGAAATCAAGGGCTCAAGCCTACCAGGCACTTGGTAGGGAACATATCTAACACTCTGGTTTTGCAACAATGTACAAGGTTGCAAACCCTATGGTGCAGTTCTACTCTGTACGAGAGAGTAAATATTTGTAGAAGAAAGAAAAAGACAGAGAGAAAGGAGAGGAGGGAGGAAATGTGTTTATTTTGAAATTCATTTTCTATGTATTCTGTATAGTATGAACTACCTATAATTTTGTCATATCTTGAGTATTTCTAGACTACTGATTCTTTTCTACTTATTCATTAGACATAAAGGTATTAAATTTCTAAACAGCCAAATCTGTTGATTGTATATGCTTAATTCTATTAATTTTAAACTTATTCCATTCTAGTGATCTAATGCATGTTTAAGTCCACTTACTCCTTGCTATTTTTGTCTAGTATGTATATTTATATATATACTATTTGTTACCTGATAGTCCTTATGATGAGGATGACAAAATATCTCAGCAGTGTTTATGAAAAACATCTGCCCAACTTTAGAACACTTTACCATGTAACCTGTTTCTTTATAAATAATCTACTTCTTGATTATTTTTTCCAGTGCACCCAGTCAACCATTATCCTCAGTCACCTTTCAGGTGCGAAAATAAACTCAAAACAATTTAAGCCCTCCAGGAGTTTGCCCGAGTCCCCCTCCTTTGAATCCCCCTTTCCTCTTGTGGATTACTATCCTCCCCTTCACTCAAAGGAATGCCTGTGCCCCCTCAAGTCAAGCCTTCACTTCCTGTCCTTTGCTCTCTCCACTTCATAACTTCCAAAGGCAGCTTTGTTTGGTATGAAGCCTTGAAACACTTGGTCTTGGTTTTGTTTCTTTTCTTCTTTCTATCAGTGTCTCAGACAAGAGTTGACCCTTTGTGCTAGACTTGTGTTACTCAGCATATTATTCTTGAGGTCAATCCAGGTCATAAGAGGTTTCATTGTTTCATTATTTTTTTTAGCAATGCATAATATTCCATTATGTAAATGTAGCAAAACTCTTTTATCTAGTCTTTTCTTGATGGCTACTTAGGTAGTTTCCATCGTCTTGCTATTGTGAATAGTGCTGCAACGAACATGGTCATTTATTAATTCTTGCACAAGAAAAGACAGAGATACACAATCGGGATGAGGGAGACCAGCAGCATGAGATTTTAATGATCTTCAAGAGTCTACAGAGAGTCAGAGGCTCCTATCGGACCAAGGCAGTCAGACCATGGCTGTGAAATCCCAGTATGGCAATTTCCAAAAAAGACCAGAATGACAGAAAGTCCAAAGAGAAACTGCCTCTCCTGGGACTGGGGAGGTGATCTGCTTTCGAATGCACTCTGCTTCACAGCAAGACTGTTTCCATTCCTGGCTATCGATCCAAAGGAATTCAATGGAAGCTTAATCCACAAAGAAATTTAGCATATGCATTTTGGGCTTTCACTGTTATCCATAGTCTTTTGTAGCATGGTGCTCAAAATTTAAGATTTAGTACACCGATAGCAGTACTCTTGTCTATAAAGTAAGGAAATTGGAAGGGTCAATATTTTATCTTCCAACTGAAATATTCTACCATATTTTTGTCTGTGTGAGGAGCCCTGGATTTATGACTTAGATGTTCAGCTGCTAACTGAAAGTCCAGGAATTCAAACTCACATGAGAAAGAGAAAGAGAAGGAGAGAGAAAGAGAAGGCAGTCAGCCCCTATAAAGATGTACAGTTTCAGAAACCCTATACAGAATGGCCATGAGTTTGAGTCAATTCCTTGGCAGTATGTGCTGTTTGGTTTGGCTTAGTTTATAATCATTATCTATACAATTGGCATAAAAGAGTTAACAATATCCGAAGGAGTCCCTTAAAATATCAACAAATGACTTTACTGTAGCTAAAAAATTATAGAGAAGACACAGGTAGTATCCTCAAAACAGCTTTTGTGTGTGAGAGAATTTTGTCTTCTGGATGACGTTTCTCCTAAGTTTTCCTCTCCATTGTGTCCTAAGAGAAACTCTTATGTGTAATGTGCGATATAAGATCCTTCCTCTTTTTAATCCTGCATTCATTAGGAGCATAGCTCCTGTTTTCCTCAATTCTCCAGCCCTGTGGAATTGTCCCAGAATGGCTACTCATTTCAGTCCTGTGCTTCCAGAGCCTGGTTCATTGTGGTTGCCTCACTCCACTGGTGTGCTTGTGACAGCACACGTGCCACTCTTTTTATCTGAACATTTCCATGTATTTGTCAACCTTTTTATGTCCTCTAGGACTGCCAACTCCATCCCCACCTTGGCTCTTCCGGGACTGATTTTCATGTGTAGCTTGACCCTGCTCCCTTCCAGTGCACAGCGCATCTGAGAGAGTGAAGTTGTGCAGGTTACTTCTTCCTAAACAATGTAGTTTTCCCCTTCTCGAAAGTGTTATATTTGTGATGCCAGATCCCTCCCCCCACCCCTGTCCCCTACACTCCTCTCTACTTTCCGCCTCTGTACTGAGATCAAAATTAAGATACTAAGTGTCTATGAAATGAGAGGAAAAAATAGCTTGTTCTTGTAAATGGAAAAGGAATTTACCCACATTTAGCTAAAAGCACCAGACTTTTCTAATCAAACATTTGACATCATGACCAAGCCTGGGGAAAAGTGTAGCTATTCTGTTATAATTGGTTCTGCCCACAGAAGTGGATTCTGTATTGTCTGTACAGCTACAGGAAATATGGTTAATAAAAGCATATGTCAGCCTGACTGGAGCAGTTCTAGAAAGCCCTGCCAGACTGCTCTGAGAAAGTGTTATTTCCTATAATGAAGACTAAATTTCGAATAATGGTTAAAAGGTAATCAGTCTTTGGGAGAGTGGTCCTGTAGAGGAAAGCAGTAATTCAGGTTTGATTGGCAATATAAGCGTGTCAGGAAATAGGAGCATTTTAAGAGCAGTAGAAACACAATCCCAGATGATGATGCTCAGAATTGTCCTAACATCAGGTTATTGGTAAGCACAAATTTCTCAGGTTGTGTCTTTCTTAACAACTGTAATAATAATAATAACAGTTTTCTGTACTTCATTTCATCTGACCTACATAGCACAACACTGTGGAGAAGTCAAGTATTTTATTTTGTTTTGTTTTCTCGTGAGACCTGTTCCAGTTCATCCAGATTTTCTAACTGAATCTACTGTTACCTAATAACTGCATACATTTACCTCATTTGAATGGTAATGTGGACAAGTGAGATTAGGAGTGCTATCTATGAAGGTGCTGGAGTGGGTTCGGAGCTGCCTACGAGGAGGCTTTCTGCTCCCACCCAATGCTGTAGTCTCAGAATCCCACAGGGTGGCTCTGTCCTAAACGTGCACTAGGAGTCAGAGTGGACTGAAGGGCGGTGATTTTGATTTCTAAACCTGGTCTATGAAAGAAGATAAAATAATGTTATTGTTGGACCTGACTTTGAATTCTGAAATTTTATGTGCTAACCAGGTGAACCCAGACTATGCAAAAGTGGTTCCACTAGATTGTATATTAAGCTTGCTAGCAACTTATTTTTCTGTGAACTTTGTAAATTTAATGTTTTCCTGCTTCCTTGTGTTCGGTCTTCCAGGGATAAAGAGCAGAACTAGGCATGTGGATAGTCTTTATTTTACTCAAAAGGGGAAAAGTTCTGTTTAGACCACAGCTGTACCACGGTGTCCTGGGAATTTATTGGCTTTTTTTCCTTTTGCTACTTTATCTGGTGCTACTAAAGTTTATGCACATGCCTTTCCTGCTGTGTTAGATTAATGATCTCTTCTATAGCAAAGGCGGTGTTCTGAATGAGTACGTGAGGATAAGTAAATGGTACTCAACGACAGTCTAGTCTTTATCTAGTGTTGAACAATTGAACAAATTATACCCAGAATTCATTGAAAATCTAAATATAGCTCTAGAACTTATTTGTAAGTTACATGCTAATCATACTAAACTGTTTACCAAACAGTGCAGAGATAAAGCAGAACACAGAAATTCTGAGTCAGGACCATGAGATCACGTTAGAGTTTATAGACCTTTGAAAGGATTCTGCATGTTTCAATTTTCCCATATGAATGAAGCTCTCATGGCCTTGACTTTGACTCACGCCCGTTGCGTATGGTGGCTCAGAGTGATCTTACAGAGCAGGGTAGAACTTCCCCCTGGGTCGCCAAGATGGTCACTCTTTATGGGAGCAGAAAGCCCTGTCTTTCTCCCGAGGAGTGGCTGTTTGTTTGTGAATGGCTGATCTTATGTTTAGCAGCCCCATCGCTTAATTTTGTTGCCACCAGGGATCCCCTGGTACTAAAATGACATTGGCAATAGCAAACTTTCTCTCCCCAAATCTTTGTATTTCCCATTAAAATTTGTCTTCTTGTCTGCTATTGTTGTTAGGTGCCTTCCAGTCACTTCCAACTCGCAGTGGCCCGGTGTCAACAGAACCAAATGCCCAGCAGTCTGTCACCATCCTCACAATGGCTCTGATATTTGTGTCCATCTTTGCAGACATTGGCCAACCCATCCTGCTAAGGATCTTCCTCATTTTCCCTGCCCCTCAACTTTACCAGTCACGATGTCCTTTGTTAAGCACTGGTGGTCTCTCTTGATAGTATATCCTAGCATGTGAGATGAAGTCTTGCTATCCTGGAATATTCTGGCTATATTTTTTCTGAGGCAAAATTCTTTGTTCTTTTGGAAATGCATGGTACTTTCAATCTTCTTTGCCAGCAGCATAAAGTAAAGGGACAGTGAAAAAGAGAATGGCCCTAGACAAGATGGATTGGCACAGTGTATGCAAGAATGGGCTCAAATGTAAGAACAATTATAAGAATGGTGCAAGACCAGGCGATGTCTTGTTCTGTTGTACACAGTGTTACTGGGAGTCAGAACCAACTCCATGGCACCCAACAACAGCACAATGGCGTCTGTTCACATACCTGCCTCTTGATCCATGTATGTTTCTGCATGAGCACCAATGATGAAGTGCTCTGGAATTTCCACTCTTCTCAAGGCTAACCATAATTTACTATAGAGCACATAGTCAAATGCCTTTGCATAGTCAATAAAATACAAGTGAACATCTTTGTATTATGGTTTGCTTTCAACTAAGATCCATCTGGCATCAGCAATTGCATTAGGCCAAGTTCATTACAGAAGCAAATCCAGAAACATATATATATATATGCTTTATATCAAGGAATATATATATATAAAGAAAACATCCAAGGCCAGTCCAACTGAAGTCCACAAGTCCTGTAACAGTCAAGAAATTCCTCTGCAGACTCATACAGTCACATGCAGTGATACAAGATGCAGGAAGAACAGCAACTGGTGTGTGCAAAATTGTGTGGTGACATGGTGACCTCCTCAGTCTCTGGCAGCATCCAGAATGGCTCACAAGCAGGAAGATAGATGATGATAGATAGATGATACATAGATAGATAGATGATAGATAGAACAGACATTTAGAGAGCTATATATCTCGGTTTCACCTACAAGTGAGGTCATCAGGCTGGGGCCTGTCCGTAAGTCCAATACTAGTCTATGCGTCCCTCTTCAGACTCTCACATGCAAGGATGCATAATGCAGGAAGGTCACAGGCTGGGGGGTGCAGAGTCATATGGTCTAATGGCCGTGGAAGCATCAGTGGGCTCCATGGCTCTCAGATGGCCTGCAAGCAGGAAGTGGAAAGGCAGAAAAAGGGGTTGGTATCCAAAGAGCAACATATCTCAATTGTTGCTCTGAGTGAGGGTCATCAGGCAGTGACCTGATTGACAATTCTCCCTCTACATTTTTTTTGGGGGGTGGGCATCACTGCCCTCTCTTGGTCATGGAGCTACCCAGCCCTGCTCCTGAGAACCGCCACTGGATTTGAACCACCAAGCCTGCGGGCCGCAGTCCCTAACTCAACCACTTACACCACGGGGGCTCAGCCTGTACACTTTTATGTATCTTCAAGCTGACATGAAATTACGTAACTATCACAGCAATAATATACCCCTTATTCTATGTCTTCTTCTGAAACTGGCCTGTTGGATGCTCATCAGCAAAATTATACTTGCATAGGATATTGTTCTCTAATTTGAGCATTCCACTGGATCACCTGTTTGTGATCAAAACAAATGCTATCTGTTTGTACTAACAAATACTATCATCGCTGCGACAGGCTGATTTCTTATAATTGATGTCTCAGAGATTTATGGTTTATGTTCTATTGGTGTTTGTATTTATAAATAGCAAGATTTATTTTATACTTTTAGTTATTAAGATACTCTCTGTCCTTTGTCCTCTATGATACACTCGAAAATGATGGCAGAAATAATTTATATGGAAATATGGTACTGCGTGCACACGCACACAAACATACGCACACCCTATTTCAAGAAGATTTCAAAGAAAACGGAAAGACTATCCCAGGCTTTTGTGATGGACTTGAATTTTCTTAAAATGCAATAAATTTAAAGAGGATGCCATCCAAAGGAGAGGCTGACCAGATGAATCGGTGATTTGGGAGCTTTTTATCTGAATGATTAAATATTGTTCATATTCGCTCCCCTTGTTCTTGGAGAAAGGCATTAATTAAAACAGCCCAAACCTGGAAAGTGGAAGTTATCTTCAGGCATAAATTAAGAGGTAGAAACTCGTAATGGAAGCAAGGATAACCAGTGGTCTCAGACAACAGTTGATCTACATGGTCAGCGGTGGGAAACCCCCAGCAATCTGCACGAGAAAGGCGAGGTTTTCTATTCCTGTCTGCACTTATCGCCCGGTGTGCGCACAATGATGGGCCTGAAAATTCAAAATGGAGTCTGTGGCAAAGGTGCCTGGGACATTTAGTACAACGAGTTTGCATTTGGATTCCTTTATTCTTTCTTAAAATACTGAGTTAGTGCTGAGACTACCACTTTAGATGAATTAGCAGCAATGGGTGTTGTTGCTATGCATGTTTCATAAACCAGTTGACTCTGCTCTTTCCAGAGGGGCAAGGTTGTGTTCCCAAAGACAACTGAGGCAAAAACTTTATTGGTCTCACACGTTTTTAATAGTGTCAGAATGTCTGTCGTGTTGCTGTTAGTGTCTGTTGCACTCCCTGTAGGGCATTCTTTCTGCAATTTGTGATTTCTTCATACATTGCTTCCTTCCTTGGCTAATTTAATTTTATAGTCATTGTTTCCAGTTTCGGTCTCCAATCAACTATCACTGCTGCCATCAAATGGGTTCTGACTCATGTACAATAGCATAAACAACAACAAAAACAACAACAAACCCCACTCTGCCTGGTCCTGCACCATAATTACAAGTGTTATGTTTAAGGACACTGTAGCCCTTGTGTCAATCCATCCTCGAGGGTTTTACTCTTTTTTTAAATTTTTTAGCATAATGTCATTTTCTAGGGACTGGCTTCTCTTGACAATGTGCCTGAAGTCTGTGAGACCAAGTCTCACCATCCTTGCTTCCAAGGAGGAAGGTGTGCTTCTTCTAAGACAGATTTATTTATTTATTCTGGCTGTGCTTTTTCCAAGACAGATTTGTTTGGTCTGCTGGCAGTCCATGATATTTTACATATTCCTTGCCAGCCCTCTACTTCGAAGGCATCTATTCTTCTGAAGTCTTCCTTCCTCAAGTATCTTTTACACACAGAGGAGGCAATCTCCAGGACCCTGACTTGGGACAGGTGCACCTTTGTCTTCAGAGTGATCACCCTGCGTTTCGACCCCTGAAAGAGCTTTTCTGCAGCCAATTTTCCCAATACAATATGCTCTTTGATTTCCTCACTCTTGCTTCCATGAGCAATGATTATGGAGCTAAACAAGATGAAATGCGTAACAATTTCAATCTTTTCCCATTTATAAGGTCGTTGTGAGGGTTTTCGTTTCCTTGACATTGAATTGTCATCCACACTGCAGCCTTCGGCCTTTGCTCTTCATTGGCAAGTGCTCCCAGTCCTTCCCATTGTCCATGTGTGAGGGGTGCCATCTGCTCATGCACAGGTTCTTAAATCTCTGAAGCAGTTTGCTAGGCTTTACTTCTAAAGCCCCTCTGAGGGCGTCAGGTTGTCTCCTGAGCTGATTGCTCAAGATTTTCTCGCACCATTGCAATGCACATGACAGTACCACTGCCCTCCCTTGTATCTTAATATTTCTACTTACTTGACAGCCTTCTTTAAATTCTATAGAACTTGAAATAAATAAAGTATATTTATAAGATGAAAGAGATAACTGGTATCTCCATTTTGTGAGGATCTCCTTTATCATAAACTGAAAAGACATTTTACAGCAAAAAGGTCAAGAAGCATGTTTTATGAAAAACTGAAGGCAAATAACAAATAACAAAGATATTCTCTATATATTAACTGCTGACTCTTTTTCCTCCTAGTTCAAATACACTATTGATGCTGTGTAGTGAACATTTTGACTCAGTTATTGTAATTTTCAACTTGAGAACTTCTATTTGATCCTTTTTAAAAGCATACTTTCTGTCTTTAGTTAGTCTCTGTTTGGTGAAATGTATTTAATTCTTTAGACACCATTTCTTTAATTCCTTGAATGTAGTTATAAAATTTATTGAAAGTCCTTGTCTCTGTAAATCCAATTTCTTGGTGTCTTTAGGTACCATGTCTGCTTACTATTCCTCCCCCCCTATTGTATGGACCAGAACTTTCTTATTATTTGTGTGTATGTAATTTTTGCTGGGAACTGGACATTTGAAGTGATAAAAACTGGCAACTCTGAAAATCAAAGGCCACGCCTTCTCCCTCTCCCCTATAGAAGTTTGTCATTATTGTCATGTGGTTTTTATTTCTGTGGTTTGGTTGTTTAGTGAGTTTCATGGACAAACTATTTAAAGTTTATATTTTTTGCCCTATATAGCTAACTACTGATGACTTTGGTTGGCTAGTCTACTTGTTAGTTAATCACTGGATAACAATTTTCTTTAATCCTAACTTTAATAAGTCGTCTAGCCTCTTCTAAAATCTTTCTATGCAAGTGGAAGCATATCTTCATTCTTAGTGTCTGACTTGCTCTTACTCCCTGCACATGCTGCTCCTCAAGATTAATCAGAAATGAAAAAATTGACTAGTCAATTCTCCCCCTCCCCCAACAGTTTTATTGGTATATTCAATTACATCAAGAAGAAATGTGTGATCATCACCACAACCAATCTGAGAACATTTTTTGTCTTGTATTAATCATTATTAGTTCCCCATTTCCCCCAGTGTCTCCTACCTCACCATACCAGTTACTATTCTGGATTTCATATTCCCTCAAACATTAAAAAATTAACAAGCATGACAAAAAGAACTGGATAACTGGTTCTGCATTTTCATTTGGTCTTTTAGATCTCCAAAAATAGGTCTCAGCTTTTCAAAATCATCAATAAACACTTCATGTCCCACATCTGCTTTTAAAATTCTTGGTCAGGTTCTTATTTATCACACTTGTATCAGACACTGGAAGTTACTATGTAAGCAGTTTAAATAGGTTCCTTCTGTGATATTTTCACTGATATTTTCCTAAGTCACTTCTGTCCCATCACGACCCTGTGTTTCACAGAACCAAACACTGCCTGGTCCTGCGCCCCACCCCTCACAATTGTTCTTATGCTTGAGCACATTGTCGCAGCCACTGGGTCCGTCCATCTTGTTGAGGGCCTTCATCTTTTTCTCTCCCTCTGTCCTTCACTAAATATGATTTCCTTTTCCAGGGGTGATGTGGCAGTCACCTAATATGGTGTCTGTTTGAGGATTAAGAGGGTAGGGGTGGAGTCTAGCCCATCAATCCGGTGATAGTCAATGAGACCTCTGTGTGGGCATGGCCTTCCTGTCTGAGAATTCTGGAAAATCCAACAGTATTTTCCCTTTGGAGGTGAAAGTGACACTCACTCGATCCCTTGGGAAACACCTTATTGACAAGGCACAAAGCTGACTCTGTGTGAGACATCTCAGGGGAGAAGCCACATGGACCTATCCTGATAGAACCAGACCTCTGAAGCTGGAAAAGCCACAGAGAGACGTTGCCAGTGCTGAGAAGCTTAAAATGCAAACTGGATCCAAAGACTTCCTACCCACTGGCCTGTGATTGCCCTGCATTTGACATCATTGCATGTGTCTAATGAATCTGAAGAAGACTTTATAGACTGGTGTCAGACATATAGACTAGTATCAGACTTGTGGGCTTGGACTGGACTGGGTTGGATGCTTTATCAATGTTCAACTCCTCTTGTATATAAACCTCCCTCTTATATACATATGCTTGTTTATGAATTTGTTTCTCTAGTTTACCTGTACTAACACAGATGGTCTCTCTTGACAACGTATTCAAAGCATATGAGATGAAGTATTGTCATCTTTGCTTTTAAGGAGCATTCTGGGTAATGGTCCAAGACAGGTTTTTTGTTGTTTTGGCAGTCCTTGATACTTTCAATACTCTTTGCCAGCACCATAATTTAAATTCAAGGATTGTTCTTCGGTCCTTCCTATTCAGTGACCAACTTTCATGTGCATATGAGGCGGTTGAAAATTTGGTAGCTTCTGTCAGGCACACTGCAGTCCTCAAAGTAACAACAGCTGGGGAATTTGTCCTTGCATGGTTAAAGTGTTCATTTGCTAGCTACCAGGTTGGATGTTTAAACCCACCAGAAGCTCCAGAGAACGATAAGACAGCATGCTCACATAATGATTTCAGTCTAAAAAAACCCTAAGGAGCACTTCTACTCTCACCTAAGGGGTTGCATTCTCCTGGGGTTCAGATTTGGTTTGCTTCTATGAGAGGCTACACTTTCAAAAGGCTGCTGGGGGGAGGGGAATGGGAACAAAGAACGTTATAATGCAACAACATTTGTTGTCCTTAATGCAATTCATCTTATCTTCATGAACTAAAGATCCTTCGATTGTTGTCAACCTTTAATTTTCAGAGTCCTGACGATGTTGATTGTGAAATATTTGCAGCTATGATTTTGTTGTTGTTTTGTTTCATTTTTGGTAGGTGTGGGCTTTTCAAGGTTATTACGTCACCATTTATTATCCCTGCTTCCCCACTCCCCCACCCCTTCCTCATTTGTAAGAGGAGGTAATAACATGACTCTTAGCGAATTGTGAAGAATTAGCAAGTCAATATAGGAACAATGCTTACAAAATCCAACATAGGATGAGCACCCAGTAAAAACTGGCCATTGATATAATGTACATTTCATTTAAATATGTAAATGTAGATAGTGAAGAATCTACTCTTTGTGTCTTTTTAAAAAAATGACCTTCTTTTCATTATTAGATGCTTTGTACTTTTTTTTTATGAATTAATTTATCTGGGTAGGTAGGCTTACAGATTAGATTCCATAAAGCTCCAGATCCTAACAGTTGATAATGTTGTTTTACATTCCATTACATTGAATATCCCCTAAAGCTTTTAGGGAGAATAACAGATGGCCAAGCTTTTGGAGATATTGTGATTATACTTACTGTTCAAATATGTAAGCTGAAAACCAAACCATAGCAGGATAATTTTTCAATTTCTTACCTCAGAAGTATAAGCCTGCTACATTTATTTACACTTTTTTTTCAATTTCACCCATAAAGTGGAACTATTTAAGAAAATTTTCTGAGTGAAAATAAAAGATTTTATATAGAAGAAATTTAGAGCTAACAAGGTCATTGATTTTAATAAAATATTTAGATCTTTAATATCAAATAAAGCTGCCTCCTCAAGAGATTTCTTCATAAAGGAGTGCAGATATGAGAATATGGGACTCCTTCAGTTCTTTATATATCAGCAAACTCGTTTGTCAGGCTAAGTGAATGAGAACTCAAGGAATGGGCTAAAATGAAAAAAATCACTAAATAACAGCGTTAGGACATTTAGCAATGATAAGTAGTTATCAAAGGTAGTTATTTTATTCTTCTATTAAAAAGACATTCAACAGAATAATATTGAATGATTTACTTTAATAAAGGCATTCATTTTTTTCATTATTCTTTGTAGTCATTGGTTTCCTCAAGACTGAGTTTTCACTATGGATTAAAATTTCATATAATACCTCAGTTCTTCTTTAAGACTACTTTCATTTTAAAAATCTTTCTGTCATAAATATTACACCACTGCAGATCTAAAGGTGACAGATACTTTACATAAAGCTTTCTAATTATAAAATGCTGTATATTATTCTAGAACAATAGTTGTTTCTTTAATAGCCCAAATTCTAACCTCATTTTGCATATTTTTTCATGTGTAACATAAATATTTTTCATATATTGATAGGGTTACTGCCCTTGCTATCTTCTGGTTGGGAATTAAAATCCATCAACAGATTATTTTTTTGATAATTAGGACTGAGTTATTCGTGATACAAAATTCATGCAAACACAGCCTAAGTTAAGATAATTTAAAAACTAACAGTTCCAGTGATCAGCTTTTTCAGAAGTTGCTGGTTTCAAAGACTAAATTCTTAAACATATCTTGGCTTGACTTCCCCTAGCTTCTGTCAAAGGATGAGCTCATGTTCATGGTAAGATTAAAGCAAATAATTTTCACTGAAAGGATAGAAAACGAGACAACAAAAACTACCTTTACAAATTGGGAATCAGAAGATTCAGATGATTCTGAGCTAAGTAATTCAAGGAATAGGCAAAACCAGGTTATTTTTGTAAAGAAAATACAAGGAACTTTAATGATAATTCAGTGATAGGTTGGGATATAAGTACCACACCAAACTCACTGCCGTGCAGTCACCTCTGACTCAGTGATCCGACAGGACAGAGTTGTCCAGTAGGATGACTATCCCTGTGGGATTTTGAGATTAAATCTTTATGGGCATACAAAGTCTCATTTTACTCCCTCAGAGGAGTTGGTAATTTCAAACTGCTGGCCTAGGAATTAACATCCCAATGTATAACACATTATGTCACGTTGAAATTTAGATGACAGTCACAAAATGGGGTGCATTTGGCCTTAAAACAATTATGAAACACTCCTTTTGTATCTGCAGAGAGGACATGTGATAGCACAGTGGTTACATGTTGGGCTACTAACTACTAGTCAGCAGGTTGAAACCACCAGGTGCTCTGATGGAGAAAGACCTGCCTTTCAACCACCATAAAGAGTTCCCCTCTCAGAAATTGCTGGGGCAGTTCTATAATCCTACACTCTCCTATTGGGTCTCCATGAGTTGGCATAGCCTCTGTGGCAATGTGTTTTGCTTTATGAAAACTTTGTTTTATTTTTTTAAAATAATTTAATTGGGGGCTCCAACAGCTATTATAACACTCAATGCATCATCTGTATCAAGCACATTTGCACACATGTTGCCACATTCATTTTCAAACATATTCCACTTGAGCCCTTGGTGTAAGTTCCTCCTCCCCCATCCCCCCATTCTTTAATGAATCATTTTATTGGGTACTCATACACCTCCCCTCGCGATCCAGACATACAATTGTTTGCAGGCCTCGTTTGCACACTTGTTGCCATCATCACTCTCAAAACTTCCTCCCTCCCCCTAAGCCCCCAGTACCAGCTCCCCATAATTACCTTCCCTCCTCCCCCATGAACCCTTAATAATTTACAAATTGCGATTGCCTTCTCATATTGTACACTGTCCAATGTGTCCCTTCACTCACCTCCCTGTTGGTCTTGCCAACAGGGATCTATTGTAGATCCCTGAAAACGGTTCCCCCTTTCTGCTCCACCATCCCTCCACCCTCTCAGTACCGCCATACCCATTACTAGTCCTGAGGGAATATCTATCCTAAACTCCCCATGTTTTTGACTCCAGTGTACATCACCTGCTCTAGCCGGACTTCTCTGGTAGAACCAGGACCATGATAGTGGGTGGGAGGGAACATTTGAGAACTAGAGGAAAGGTGCATATTTCATTGTTACTACACTGTACTTTAACTGGCTCATCTCCTCCCTGCAACCCCTTTGTAAGAGGATGTCGCTTAACCTATTGATGAGCTTTGGTTAGCCAATCTGTACTCCCCCTTATTTATAATGATATCATTTTAGTTCTTTGATGCCTGACACCAGATCCCTTCAACACCTCGTGGTCCCACAGGCAGGTGTGCTTCTTCCACGTGGGCTTTGTTGCTTCTGAGCTGGATGGCTGCTTGTTTACTCAAGCCTTTAAGACTCCAGACACTATATCTTTTCATAGCCAGGTGCTTTGCTTTATTTGGAACCTGGTTTTCTAAACAAGGTGCCTTCATAAACAGAAATTAAGCAAGTAAAACTATTCGTAAGCAAACAAAATCACATTACTCTCCCCAATTGTTTACCAGGCAATTTTCTCAGCTTTAAATGGAGAATCATAGAAATGATTGGCTACAATTGGCTTCTTCTTGGTTAGGAGTTTCTTTCTATTCACATTAAGTTTGGGGCTTCAGATCTTAATATAGCCACCATCTCAAGTTGGTGTATCTTGAGTAAGTATCTCTTCTTACTCAATACATTCTGTTCCTAGTTCCATGGCAATCTCATATCTACAGGGTCACATTATCAATCCATTTGATTTCCTGTAAGGAGAAGATCATCACCAATGATTCACAGTAAACAAAAACAAACAAACAAAAAGCCAAGTTCACTGCAATCAAGTCAATTATGATTCATTGCAACCTTATGGGACACAGTAGAATGGTCCCACAGGTTTCCAAGACTGTAACTCTGTGGAAGTGAAAGGGCATATATTTCTCCTATGAAGAAGCTGATGGTTTCAAACTCTTAGTCTTGTGTCAGCAATTTACTATGCCCCGGGGCTCTTCTGACTCACAGACATCACAACTTGAGTATTGTTCTTTTCTCATTTGCGTGCTTTGGACCAGGTGTAAATCTAGAGGTTGAGAAAGAGAGAGAGGGAGAGGGAGAGAGAGAGAGGGAGAGGGAGAAAAGCCAATAGGATGAAATTGAGGCTTCATATGCTGCTTTAGCATTGGATATGAAGCGTTATTCAGGCCCCAAAGTGAGTAAAGACTGCTGAACCAAGGGAAGGTGGACTCAGGGAGATGAATTTTGATGAAAAATGTTACCACATTAATAAAATATACTCCAAACTCGTCCTTATAAAAACAAAATGCTTTGAAATTTCATAGAAATGAAAGAATGTAGAATAGTACAATGAGATCAGTTATATTTTAATGACTGTACTTTTTGAACAGGTTTTAATAGCACAATGACGGTCCAGGAAGATGCCAGGAGTTTTGTTGAGAGGTGCACCATTTTCAAATTAAAGGTTTTACAATTTTAAAGAAATGTGAACATATTTTATTATAGCACTTTACCCAATGTATTAAAACATATTTTATTATACACTTTACATAATGTATTAAAATATTGTTTTCATGTAAGTCATTGAAGGCAGGAGTGGTATTTTATTCTGTGGAGCATATCATATTTTTAATGACTTAAAAGTTTGGTTTGCAAATGAGGGAGCAAAGTGACACTGGTGAAGTAATGAATAAATTATTGAGGACACATGACTGGGGTTCAAAACTCTATCCTAAATCCATCATGTATTCTCATTACTAACTTGGAAAGACAATATGCATTTCTCTTTTTTGTATAAAAATATACAAAACTCTCAAAGTTATTATTACATCCTAGAGATTTGAGGAGGGTGTGCTGTTACATAGAATGAGGCTGAAGTAAGACTCCATTTAAAGAAGCAGTTTATCATTGTTAAATGCCTACGATGGAACCAGCCAGGAAGAAGGATCTTAAATTCCTTAGAAAAGATGATAAACCCTAGAGTAAGTGAGATCAAGCACTTAGTAGGATACATGGAGTCCCAAATGGACTCCCTAACTATCTTTTTGAAGGATTGACTGAGCATTATGTGTAGCCATTTCTGCAGTTTCAGTTTTCAGCAGAAATTTTCTTTCCTGGAATTCTTTTCTATGATTCTCAGGAGAGAGAATTTTGTAATAACTCAATATGTGCCTCCTAGAGATATACAGCATGGAATGACTCCTGAGTTAAACAAATTTGCTGTTGTGCAAGATTATAAAATTGAATCTATAAAATGAAAGTTTGGGTTCAAGCAATATAATAGGTATTATTCCATTGTTCTTCAACTCCTCTCATCTTTTTAGGAAAAAAATTCCCCCCCATTTGGACAACTTTCATTACTAGACTTTAGTAAACACATTTAAGTAGCCTCGATGAGTGACATACTATGTTATATAACTTACATAAAAATGAAATATAATACAAAGCTGCACACTCAGCACAATCAAGAATATGAAACCTTTGCTCTAATGATATCCTTCTAAAGAATAAATGATAGATGCATAACAAAAATGATAATTTTGGTGACATAGCTTTAATATTTTGCTGTTCAGTTTAAGCGGATGGTGAATTGAAAAAAGAAAAAAAAGCTTAGCCATGTGAAGAATTATGAAAATGCATTTGATAAATAAATTTCCTGAAAGAGATGGCAGTGTCATTTGGTTATAGCAAATGTTCTTTGATTACATAGGAGTCTAGTATGAGGGCAGGACAATAATTTTTTAAGAGGAAAAGCTAGTTTATTATACCTAAATTAGAATTCAGTCCCAAATTCAATCTCCACATTCAGTACAATAGGAAAGATTGTCATCTATATGCATTTTTCTGTTTGTTATATAGTTCTAAAATGGTTTGCAATGTCAGAGCCTTGGCTTTGAGACCTATACTGCTATTTCAATTGCTCAATAATTCTTCCAGTTGTTTGATATGAATGCATCATGGTCTTTATATTTAGTTTAGGCATATATCCTACTTAACAAAATTCTGGAAAGTAACCCATGGGTTTTATTTCATTTATGTATTTGCCAAGCTCTAACCTTTGTAATAGTAAGTAGAATAAACAAAAAAATATATAAGTAGAATGCATTTAAAAGAACTGTTTCATGGAATGGCAGCAATCCAGTCTGAGCAAGGCAGGAGAAAGAGTGTCTCAGACAGCAACTGTAGTCTTTCTTATAATCAGACTTCAGAAGTAAAGTCTTTTCATGTCTGCCATATTAGATTTCTGAGAAGCCAGTCACTAAACCCAACTCATATTCAAGATCATGGAATCAAACCCCCACTGCCTTCCTCAATAAAAGCAAACAACAGAAGCCTACTGCATGCAACTCAGTTGATCCAAATTCATCACAATCCTACAAGACAATACAATTGCCCCTTTGGGTTTTGGAGCCTGCGAATCTTTACCAGAGCAGACAATCACATAATTCTCCTGTGGAATGGTTACTGGGTTAAATTATCCACCTTGCAATTAGCAGTGCAATGTGTAATTGTGTCCACTGCTAGAGCTCTGAAACTATATAAAATCATGAATATTGACAGGAAGTGATCAGTTATAGATTCTAAAGGGTGATTCTAAAGACAATCTATATGGATATTTTCTGAAACACTAAGTAATGCTGAAAACATGTATTTTTGGGGGGTTGCTTTGTTACAAAGGTAAGTGGTTATTTCAGTCATAGATATCAGCTATCCTAAGTGTAATGGAAATTATGTAATCTTGCTGCTGTTATTGTAAAGTTTCTTAAAATCCACTAGTGGAAGTGTAGATTTACAAGTGATTATCAATTATAGAAGGATAGATATATTTTATTTCATAAATATAGACTTCTAAAGGAGACATTTGGTCCTCTAGTACATTGTTCCAATTGTGATGATGGTGAAAAGGTTAAGGAAGCAAAACATGTTATACAAATGGAAATATTCTTTTAAACATGTATAGCATTAGAATTTGGTCTATTGATCATGTTGCAATATATCAGCCATATGTGTGATTATGAGAAACAGCAGTTCTTTTATAAACTGATACCACAAAAACTCTGATAGACCTTAATTGCTTACACATGAGTTTGGCTATATGAGCCCATTTTTTAAAAAGCAATATTCTCCCCCGATACCCAAATAATTGCATTTGTCTTCATTCTCTTCTCGGTAAAATCTTTGGATTACTACTAACTTCTTACTCATTTATCTCCAGTTAAAATCACACACAAAGCTATCCATGCAAAAATTTTAAATACTAAAATTGTCTCAGCTCGCTTTTCTTTATTTTTTAAAAATCATTTTATTGGGATATCATGTAACTCTCCTCACAATCCACCCACCCATCCATTTTGCCAGGTACTTCTGTATATGTGTTGCCACCATCATTCACAGAACATTTTCTTTGTACTTGAGCCCTTGGCATCAGCATTCCTTTGTAAACTTATCTCAAAAACTCATTGTCCTTGAGTCAATTTTGGCCTGTAGCTTCCCTAGAGGACAGAACCTCTGTGGGGTTCTGAGATTTTCACTCTCAATTTGGGTGGAAAGCCAAGTTTTTCTCCCTCCGAGCAGTTGGTGGTTTTGATCTGTTACCCATGTGGTTAGCAGTCCAACACGTAGCACACATATTGAATTCTGATTCTTATTTTAAACATGACTTAAAATAAACTCACTTTTATATTGAGAGAATTAAATACGGCAGTTAACAGAAGTCTTACAGACAAAGTTTGCCTCTTATAGAATAACAATTCCTTGATAACAGTCTCTCTCCTTCTAGTGTACTGTCTGTGTGAAAAGATCACACCTCTACAGACATGACTAGACAGACATTTCTCACATGATTTAGATTTTTATGGGAGTATAAATAATAGAACGACATGGGATTAAAAAGATATTGCTCTTGTTAAAAGAAAAGAGACATAAGAATTAGAATCCATTGGCAGATATACCTTTAAAGAGGTGGAGGGTATAGTTTCTGGAGAGACAGGAAATATAATTCTATTCTATCAAAAATATATAAATAGCATCTAAGTCTTCTCAGAAAGTGGTCAAAAACTAATCTTTAAACAAATGAATTGTAAAGACAACATCTAATTAGATCCAAATCAAAGATACTTCCTTTAAAATTGTGATTGAACTAATGAACATCCTCTCTGAAAAAACAATTGATCAGTGATATGAATAGTTTGCAGAAATACAAATGGTCAATAGACACATGACCAATACTCCAAGCTCACTGACATCTAGTTGATGCTGACTCAAGAAAAAAGTCTTAGTGTCAGTAAAAATCAAGGATATGGAAACATGAAAAAAAATTAAGAATATGAAAGCTTTTAAACTGGAGTTTTTCCCCCCACAGGGACAAAGATTTGAAAAAAATAAAGTATGAAGAACCACATTTTCGAATGCAGTGTATGTTTTTGATACAGCAATTCTACTTTTTATTATCTATCCTATATTCTGTCTAAGATGTCCATTATTTTAAATACTAAGCATTTGGAAGCCAGATACCAAACCAAATATGAAAGCATTACTGTCTTAGTCAATTACCACTGATAGCAATTTTGTAGGCATAGAAGTGCCTCCACAGGATTTGCAAGACTGTACATCTTTATGGAAGCAGACTGTGCCCCATCTTTCTTCAATGGAGTGGTTGCTATATTCAAATTTCTAGCTTTTCAGTTAGCAGATGAATGCTTAACCATTGAATTTCCAGTGCTCCTGGGAAACCTTTTAGGGGATTAAATAGGAGAATAATTGCATAAGCTAGGAATGCCTGTACTAAAAAGCATTCTAAAGGAGTAAGGATGAAGGTGTTTTGAAAAATAAAGATGATTAAGATGCACTCTTATGTGAGATAAGTAAGTAGTAAAACAAATACACACTTGAATCCTATTTTTAAAGCAATCATAATATAGACTACATTTCCATAACATCATATTTATACATTTGATATATCCGTGTGATATAATAAGGACATATCATGTTTTAAGGAACCATGGGGAGTGGGAAAAGATAAATGATAAAGGCTCTATATTTTAATATGTACTTGTGCACAAGCCACAAAGAACGGGGTATGGGGGACTCATTGATACAAATTATGAGATTCTGTCTTTGGAGGCAAATGATCGTTAGGCAAACTTTAAGTAAAAACTTTCACAGTTCCAACTGCTATAGCAAGTTTAATAACTACTAGGGAACATAAGGGTAATTTTAAAAATCCTTTATCTGATGTCATTAAAATAAAATCTGCTTAAGCCAGCTGTTAAGCAGGATTGGCAATAGAGAGCAGAGCCTGCTAGTTTGGACTTTGTGCCTCTATGCTTTTCTTTTTTTGGCCTCACCTCTAAAATGAGGTTATATATGTCTTTGATACCACAGGAGATATTGCCTGGAAACTCCCTTCATACATTGCCAAATACTAGAAAAGTCCTCAAAATGTGGTATCTGTTTTCATTTATTGATAATAATGATAACAAACTTACACTTAGAAGTTTAAAACACTCCTACCAGTTGCTGATTAGATCAAAACTAATCAAGCCAAGAAACACTAGTTCAAGTGTTTGACCAATTTAATGGAATTCTTAAAAATGTTAGTTTTAGTCGTCTGTTTCTTCCCTCATTAAACCTCTTATTTGAAGCATGACTTCAGAGACTCAAGTAATTCTCCTCAAATATAATTAATGTTTTAATCTTATTTTAGAGCAAAAATTTTCACTAGAATTCACAGAGCCACCTTGCAAAAAAAAGGGGGGGTCCAAATGAGTTTGAATGCACTTTATACTCTGATACTCTGTTTTATACACCATCATCATTTTTGACAGAGTTGAATATTTATGTTGTTTATGATTGAAAGATTTAGTGGACTGGTCCTATGGTAGACAAGAAAAGCTGTATGTTCTAGGATCTAGGGTCTGGACAACTAAAAGCATTAAAATCTGTTGTTGCTCTTAAATACTTTGGAGTTGATCTTAATTCTTAAAGAGCTCTTAAGGCAGAGGTGTCCTTTAGGGTTGAATAGGTTATCTTTACTACTGCAGATTTTGCCAGGTCTGGCGGCATAGAGGTTACTGGTTAGGCTATGGTCCTCAAGATTTACGGTTCAAAACCATCAGAAGAAAGATGGAACTTTCTACTCCTGTGCAGAGTTGGTCTCAGAAACTCACAGAGGCAGTTCTACCCTGTCCTATAGGTTCACATGGACACATATACATTCATCACTGGACTAAGGAAATGGTGAGTAACACATAGGCACATTTGTTTGGAAATATTTTAATACGCTGAACTAATTGTGTACCTTCAGTGTCTTGAATTTTAAAAATATCATTACTACTATTAGAAGGTCTCTTCCACACTTAGTCCTGATTCTCTCATAAAGAGCATTCCCTTGTTTCTTTTATTTCTTGGAGAAAGAGGCATACATATTTTAAAGGGAAGCATTGATTAGAATCCTTATTCTATTATTTCCATGGGAAAGTATAGTTCCTTGTTAGGTAAGTCAAATCTCCTTTCGGAGTGCATAACTGATGACAAAGCAAGAAATATTCGCACTTTGAAGTCAGAAAGAACAACTCGTGGGGTTGACAGAGGCAACTGGGGAGAAATATGCATGCAGTTGTTGTTAATGAACCTAGAAACACTGTGGAATTAAGTTAGTTTGAAGGGAACAAGATGAATCCTTGGAATATAAATAATGTTATCTCACATTTATTCTGCACCAAAGAACCACTTAAAACAAATCTTATATCATAAATTAGATGAAGGTATACAGATCAGATCATCAGAAATTCAACAATTTATATACTTTTCATTTGAACTTAGCCATTGTCATCCTTTCCATGTATCATTCCCTATTTGTTTTCTCCCAATAATTCCCCTTTCCATTTTCTCCTTCTTCCTTATGCCTCTGAACTTTACCATTGAGTGAATTCTGCACTTCTGTGCTTACATTTTTGCTTATTCAATAACTTGAACAAGGTTAGGTCCAGACATGGTGATTTAGTGCCATTGTCTCTTGGAGCATACTTATTTCTTTCATACAAGTAAGCTGCTCTCTTTGAAAAAAAACCCTAAAAAACAAAAGCAAAACTTTCTATTGTTATTTGTGTGAAAGTTTACAGAGTAAGTTGATTTTCCATCCAACAATTCATGCTTATTTTCTTCCTTGACATTGATTGTAACCCCATAATATTCTTCCCTCTTCTTCCCATGCTTACCATTTTCATTCATCCTTCTTTCCAATACCGTTCTGCCTTGAGAATTTTCCCCAAGCAAATGCTTTCCCATTGATCTTTTTTTAAGACTTCTTGACATATAATTCATGTTCCATACAATATGAGATTTAATTACATTAAAAGGAATTGTAGAACCATCCGCACTATCAGTTTTTGAACATTTTCTCCATTCTTGTACCCATTATTATTAGCTCTCCATTTTCTCAATTTCCAATCCTAAAACCCTGCAAAACTATTAATCTAGCAACTCTCTACATAGGTTTACCTGTCCTTGATTTAATATAAAGAAAATTACACACACAAAGGCAACAACAAAATAAGATACAGAAAAACTTCAATCCAAAAGAAAACAGATGGCAATATTAACCAGAATAAATTGAAAATTAGTAAAAAGCAAAAAGAATTGATGATAGCAAAGTTTTTTTTAACAAGGGGTGCTGAATTTTAACCTAACAATATCTGCCGTAGGAGCTCAAATGGTGTAATGGACCATGTGTTAGGCTGCCAATCGAAAAGTCAGCAAACACAACTACTTTATGTCAGAATCACAAAGATTCAATCTCAGCTTTCTCAAATGGACAGCTCAACTCCACCCCATAGGTTTGCCACATGCGAGGAACCTATTTGATGGGAGCAAGTTTTGAGTTTGATATGTGAAGTAATCCATTTTCCAATGCACTCTCTCTTTCACCCCCCTGGTCAATGGTCCCTGGAAATGCAATGGAAGCTTAATTCACATAAGGACTATACAAATGTATTTTGGACTTTTGTTATCATTCATAGGTTTATATAAACTGGGTGTGCACAATAGAAGCTCAACTTAATTCCCTCCTCTGATCGTGGATTTTATTGTTTACAATCTTTGAGTTACACAGACTGGTGTGCTCTTTCTGTGAGCTAATACTTCACCTAGATGACTGCCTGTTTTAATTTAAGCCTGTCAGATGCCATTCGTTCTAATAGCTTAGCACCATCTGCTTTCTTCATCACATGTTTCTATAGCACCCATATCCTCAATGATCGCTTCATGAGGGCAGTTATCAAGTCGGGTCACATTATAAAAGTGAGTTATTCTTAGATTAGAAAGTTGGTCTCCTGATGATTTTGAGTTGTGCATAAAATTTTTCTTCTACTCTGTCCAGGACCTTCTAATATGTTTCTTTCTACAGCACTTAGTGGTAAAAACCAAATACTATCACATTTTTCTAGTGTCAGGTATATGGGGACAGATTTTGTATGATCTGTCTATACATTGGAGTAATTGTTTCTGTGTTCTTTTTCATTTTCATCATTCTTTGTTCCTTACAACAGGAAGAGGTCAATATTGATGTACATAGAGGACTTCTTGAGGATAAAATAATAACTACTTAATTTAATGGAGGAGCACAGTATTCCTTCACCAACTTATATATATGAATCAAACTATTAAAGATCTAGACTCAGACTATGGAGGGTAAGTTTTGAGTCATGGACATGTAATAAAATGAAGTGTAAGGAAAAAAGAAGATATATTCATCCACATTTGGGAAAGTCTAATATAAGCTATCCAAAAATATTCATCATTTACTGTATCAGCACCTGCTATATTTTTTACTGCTTCTCAGAGATGTGCTTCTTATCTAAGAAAAATAATTACCTTATTTCCAAAGCAAAAGAGAAAAAGATTAACTCTTTGTCCAATCACCTGCCTTTTTTTAAAACAACATCAAAAGCATCACTTCATTTCATGGATTTTAAGCAAAGAGTTCCACATTCTGATGAACAGCCTTCTTGGTTCCTGTTACTTTGAACATAATTATCTATTTCTGCATCAAACCACCACCAACAAAAACGCTAGATGGAATATGTAAACTTCACTTTGAATTTCTTGCTATGTACCAAAAGGATATATGCAGTCTATCCTACATAGCAGCCAAGGCTGCCAGACAGTAGGTTCAGTGATGATGACTGAGAATTAGAATTCTCACATTAGGATGCACAGATAATATTAACCAACCATTTTAAGTATTAACCACAATTGAAAGCCATGAGGACAGATGATCTGAAATTGGGTTTCTAACTTCTGATCTACTTGACATCACATAAGCCCTACAAAAATTCCTTGAATTTCAGTAAAGATTTATTTATGAATGATAGATCTTTCCGAATGAAATCATAAACCATCACCCAATACAATCAAACATTGATTACATCATTTGAGTAAGTCCTTATGTTAGCATTGCAAAATGCTCTTCATTATTTGGACACTCTTGAAATGTAACAACAGATACAATAATCTGCAGATTTCCCAAGACCTGAAAATTTAATCTCTTATTCTTTGAAACTAGTGTATTGCATTCAGCCTCCTCGTCCATTTTTCTTAGCTGACAATTCATCTCAACCTCGGCTTTTATTGCTATCTCTTCATCATCTCCCACAGAGTGACATTCATGGCAAGATGAAATTTTGTTGCTTTCTGAAATATTTCCCAGAAAATGGCCAACTGATAATGTTAGCGAGCACTAAAGAAGCCAACGAAAATAACAATTTCTATTCCCCAAACAGATTTATACATGGTTTTGGCCCTCCATTTATGGAACCATTAAGAGTCTGAAGAGACCACTTACATTTTTTTTATTCTGTATTACTGATTTTTTTAGCAAGAAATTATGTGCTATAATAGTATTCTTGACTTTGAGAATTCTTGAAAGTCTCAGGGGTGTCCCTTGAGAATGCAAGGGTCTCCTGTAACAGGACGAGATTTATGGGACACTTGCAGTTTACGTGACGCTTTGAAATGCACAGTTAATGAGCTTTCCCTGGTGGTGGTCCGTACAAATGGAGATGTCAAAACAAAATGAGGCATAAACTCATACAGCAGTTGGGGGGTCTAATTTTATGATAATGTGGAAGAAGAAAGAGAATAAATCATCCAACAATATTTATATCATTCTTTAGAGGAGAAAAAGCAAGTTAGAACAACTTCCTAAATTGTAGGTAAGAAGTGAAATATATATATGTGTGTGTGTGTGTGTGTGTATGTGTGTGTGTGTGTATATATATATCCCTCCCCCCCTACCTAGGCTTCCCCTTCTGCCTGATTCCAGCTCAACTCACTGCCTTTGAGCTGGTTTGACTCACGGAGGCTCTATGAAACAGTGTATAACAGTCTCTGGGGTTCTGGGATGGGAGAAAGCATAACCTTTCTCTTGAAGAGCACATGGTGGTTTTGAACTGTTGACCTTGCATTTCACAGCCCAAAGCTTAGACCATTGTACCACTGAGGATTTCCTTAGCAGCAAATCTTGATAAGAGCAGATAGTCTCATTTTCTTGTACCACAGAGCTGTGGTGGACTTGAATCACCGACTTTGCCCTTAGCAGACGAATGATTACCCAACATAGCACGCCCAGGATTCAAAATTTGACTGGGAGAATAAGACAAAAGTGTAAGTCACAGTGATGACTAATGCATGCTACTGCCTTGAACCAAACAAAGAAACAAAAAGCAAAAGACAAACCCAGTGCCATGAAGTCGATTCTGACCTATAGCCACTCCATAGGTCAAAGTAGAACTGCCTCTTGAGTTTCAGAGACTGTAACTTTTCATGGGGATAGAAAGCTCTGTCTTTACAACCCCACACACCTCACTCCTGCAGGAGAGCTGTTGATCTCAAACTGTGCATCACAATTCAATGCTTTACCAATCTATTAACAGGAGTCCAAGTACATCTTAATTTCTACTACCTTAGGACAATGGCAATATACACTACCCACCCACCATACTTGTCCTGGATCTGCTATTACCAAGTGCATTATTTTAGGAAATTGAGCTTGAAATATTTAACATGGTAATGGTTACTGGACTGGAGTTCTATTTAGACCCTCTATTAGGCTTTACTAACTGTGTGTGTGTCTCTGTGTGTGCTTGTGTGTTTTATGAACCTATTTTTTACTCCTCTAACTCCTAGGAAATTTATTTTATATTTAAGTTGATATTGATCACAGTATTCCCTTGCACACACACATTTTGTGCCACATTGACTTTTTAATGCTTCTTTAATGACAATTCTACATCAAAATAAAGGGAGGCTACTGGGGTAAAGAAAGCCCCAGTTGGAACACTTCAGCAAAAGAAATTTGTGTGTGTGGTGGAGGTTGTTAGCTGGTTAAAAATATAGACAGTAAATAGTCCTTGTGCTTCATAGACTATTAAATAGGATCAAGCATGTACCAAGGAAGACACTTAGCAATTTCTCAGCCATTGCCCCATTTGTAAAGACTGATGTCAATATTTGGATACGTATTTTTATGTCTTTATTACTAAACTAGTAGTAAAGAACTTTGTACTTACATTTATCTCTTATATAACTCTAATAAAAGCAATTAAGTCATTATTAGCAATTGATGAAATTTGTCTATTTTGCATCCTTTCAAAATTGTCTGCCTCATCATAATATAATAAGAGCCACATACATAATTAAAAATTTTGATAGCCATATTTTTTAAACTAAAAAGGTATAGATGAATTTAATTCGTATAACTTACATTACTTAAAACAGTAATTTAAAAATGATGGATTTCTCTGGTTTGCATGTAATTGATATAACAATTATTAATGAGATCTAATTTGTGTTATCTATAACACCTAAAAATCAAGGTCTATATATTCTCTTACGTACAACCACAATTCCTGTTTCAATGGTAAATCAGGCTATTGTTAGTTCCCTTCAGGTCAATTCCAACTCTTACAAGCCCATGAATGCAGCAATGACCACTAGCCAACTGGATTTATTAAAAAAACTAGAATTCAGAATTTAGTTCTTCAGTTGAATAGGCCACATTTAAAGTGTTCAGTAGCTATATGTGATAGACAATACAGGCACAGAACCCTTGCATCATCCAGAAAGTTCTATTGGATAGCTCTGCTATGGAATAACAGAATACTCTTTTGATTCTGAAATACAGATCTTTTTTGTTCATCATGTTTCCATTCTAAAGGAAGATAATGATAATTTTTTGCTTTGCTATTTTTTAGCAAATCACAAATCAGTAGAAATTTTCTAATGAAGGATGTACCCACTGAAAATTCCTGCTATTTTGTCCACTTTCAGGGGGGAAGCCAATATTAACTGTGGTGGCATTTTCTTTGGCGATTTTGAAAATTGGACTGTGGACACACTTTGAAGTAAAAAGAGATATTACTGCTTCCTGAAGGAAGATAAGTTACAGACAATGCTAATGAAGTTCACCTTTTGAAATTAATTTGACTTATTAATAAAATCCAAAAGAATTCATGCTGACTCTAGCCTCATTTTAAATTTCTGTAGCAAAGCAGTTGCTATGTTATCACATAGTTAATAACTAGTGAAAAATGTTCAATGATGCAATTGAGTGAAGAAAGAATTATACGAATAAAACCAAACACTTCAAACATACAATTAAAAGTTCCAAAATGCATTCCAAAAATGTTTGTAGAGCAATCATAGTCACTTCCTTATTTTTATTATCATCTTGTCAAAAGTAGCCATCAGAAGCAATGGGCAGTCAGCCATCCTGAATAAAATTAAATTTAGGCATGGAAGCATTCTGCTAGAGAATGTCTTACAGTAATATGCATCTTCTGTGCTGTTGCAAAAGAGAAATTGATTGCTAATAACATGGAGAGTGGCAGAAATTTGTCCAAGAATTTATAGTCCCACTTGTGGCCTTATCTACAAGTTAATGAGATAATGTTTGTGTGCTGACTTCTTAACTTGACAGGAGTCAAGTATGAATTGTACTTGTAAAGCCATACAAACAACCTGCTTGCATATTGGGATTTTACATAAGGAACTTTAGAAATTTAATTTAAAGAAGGGGTCCTACTGGTGCAGTGGTGAAGTACTCAGCTCCTAATCAAAAGATTGGTGATTCCAATCCACAGTCACTGATGAAAGATGTGGTAGTCTTCTGCAAAGATTATAGCACTGTGGAGGATTTCTACCCTCTCCTACAGTTTCAGTGGGTCTAAAGCAACTCAATAGCATAGTAAGTGGTTTGTTTTAATTTTTGTAAGTTATAGAAGGTTGAATTAAAATTCCTCATGGCCTAAGGAAGACAAAAATATTTTAAAGTAATTATTTAATGACACATCTTAGTTACATACCATGAATCATTTTCTAGGATTCAATTGGTGTATACTGATTGCTAACTTCTATAGAGGATGTGAATGTTGCAGACATTCTGCTGTTACTTTGAGGAGAATTTTTGCATTGCAAAATTAAAAGTTCATCTTAATTGATACTTAATTGGTAACAAATTTTCTTGATATGCCACATGGTATGTGGACAGTGTAAACATCTTTCCGATGTTCCCTGCTTCCAATAAGACTCACCTGATGTCAGTAATAATATTCCTTATCACTCATCTTCTGAATTCTCCTTCAAACTCTGGCAGCTTCCTGTCAATGAACCATTACAACCTTTGTGGAATGATCTTCAGCAAAGCTTTACTTTCATTTAATATAATCATATTGTTCCATAATTTGAGCCTTCTGTTGGGTCACTTTTTCTTGGAATAGGTACAAATATGGACATCTTCCTATCTATTGGCCAAGAGACTATCTTCCAAATTCCCTGGCCTACATAAATGTTTCCAGTGCTTCATCAGTATATTGAAACATTTTAATTGATATTCCAACAATTGCTGGAGCCTTGTTTTTGCCTTGAAATTCTTCTTTAAATATTATTGGTTCCCACCAGAGGGCAGGGATGCCAAAAAAAAAAGGAAATATTATTGGTTCTTGCTCAAATGCTGCCCCTTGAAAGAGTTGAATATTGACTTGTTCTTTTTGGTATAGTGACTGTTTTAGTTCCATCTTCTTTGGAGGCTTCCTGAATCATCCACTAGTTGTCCATAGAATTATTCAATATTGTAACTTGAGGTTTGAATGTTTTCTTGAGTTCTTTCACTGTTGTTCCTTTTGGAATTTCTAACCCTAGGTCTTTGCACATTTCATGAGAATATTTGACTTTGTCTTCTGAAGATGCCGTTTGAAATTTTCTGTTCATGTCAATCAATTTGTTACGTGTTTCATCGAGACTCTATGATTAAATGAAAGTTTCTGACATCCAAGCTGGTCTTTTTTTTCATGTCTTTTTAATGACGCTTTGTTTTCTTCATGAATGATGTTCTCTCACAGCTTATCAGTCTTCTGTCATTAGGGTTCAATGTAACAAATATCTGCATACAATATTCTGGAAATTCAAGTGGGATAGACTCCAGGGCATTCTTTGGCTCTCGTGGGCTTTTTTCAGTTGCTTCCATTTCATCCTGCACTTACATATGAATAGATGGTCTGTTCCATAGTCAGGCTCTGGAATGGTGTTAGCTCTGAAATTGAGCTTCCCCATGATCTACAGATGTAGTCAGTTTATTTTCTATGTATCCCAACTGGGGAAGTCCATGGCTTTTTTATGTGTGGAAAAAATGTATCTGCTATGAAGAAGTTATTCGTTTTTCAAAAGTCTATCATGCTATCTCTGACTTCATTTCTATCACCAAGGCCATGTTTTCCCATTACTGTTCCTTCCTCTTTGTTTCTAACTTTTCACTGCCTACCTCCAATAATAATCAATTCATCTTGATTGCATGTTTGATCAACTTGAGACTGAAGAGGTTGATCGGTTTTATCAATGTCGTCACTAGATTTGGTGATTGATGCAAAAACTTCAATAATCGTTATACTGATTTGATCTCTTTAAATGCAGATAGATATAATTCTATCACAGACAACACTGTACTTGAAGATTGATCTTTAACTGCTGATTTCATGATTAAGGCAATCATGTTCATCTTGATTATGTCATTGCTATCATAGTAAGCTATATTATTTTTTCTGATTCAAAATGGCCAATACCAATCCATTTCAGTTCACTAATGCTTAGTATGTTCACCTTTATGTGGTTCATTTCCTTTTTGACAACTTCTAATTTTCCTAGATTAATACTTGGTACATTCTAAGTTCCCATTACTCATTGATGTTTAGAGATGTTTCTTCTCATTTTGGGTCATGCCTCAACAGCAAAAGTAGATGATGAATGCTCTCCTCTCACAGGCTTATCTTCATCTGCGCCATTATTGTCAAACCCACATTGAGAAGACAGCTCTTCTGCATTGAAATTTTGAGTGCTTTCTGAGCTGAAGAGTTCTGCTTCTCTTAGTATCATTGCCAATCTTCTGCTTCTTTTCAATAGATTTTCATTATCTGACAGAGTTTCTGCTTTGCCATAACTAATTCCTCTGAAATGAACAGTCTATTTCTTCTTCATAGGCTGTTATTGCTCTGGAAGCACCAATGAAACCTATTCATTTTGGGTGACCTTTCTGGAATTTGAAACACTGATGACATAACTTCCAGCATCATAGTATATACAAGCCACCACACTATGACAAACTGACAGACAAATGGTGGAATTGATGCCAGATGAATGGTGGTAAATAGTTATTTGGTGGCGGTGATGCTAATTCCTTGTGTAGTGTTAGAACATTATACATTCATGTAGAGATTTGTAGTTTTAATTAAAGATGTCTTGAACCTTGGGCTTCAACTCAAGCTTATCCTCAATAAAAGAACTCTTTGTTCTAATAACCAGACAGTCTGTGAGGCTCACTTGCCCAACATGATCACTGAAAGAAAAATGAGTGCATACGCAAGTGTGATGAAGAAAGCTCTAGTGTCTGTCTATTAAAAGATAGAGCATCTAGGGTCTTAAAAAGGCTTGCAGTTAAATAAAAGTGGCCATGTAGCAGGGACTCAACAAAGACCACATGGAAGAAGCACACCAGCCTGTGTGATTATGATATGTTGACAGGATTAGGTATCAGATATCAGAAGATCAAAAAAATCAATGAGAACATCAATGAGAACAAGGATGATCAGAATGGAAACCTAAAGCCCAATTGTAGACAAGTGGACATCTCCTCACAGAAGGGTTACAAGAAAGAGACAAACCAGCCAGGGTGTAGCATAGCACCAATGAAACACAAAGCATTCCTCTATTTCTTTCATGCTTCCTCCCCTACCCCCAAATCTCATGATCCATTTGTACCTTAGAAATGCAGTTATACCAAGCATGTATATTGGTATAGATAAGATCTCTCAACACATGTAAACCAGGACAGATAAACCCCTCACGAACAGTAATGGGAATTGTGATACCATGAGTGTAGAGAACAGGGAGAAAAGGAAACCAATCAGAATGATCAGTAAGTATGTTAACACCCACCCACCCCAAGGGAGCTGAACAACAGAAACATTTGTGAAGGGAGATGTGGATGATGTAAGATATGAAAATTATTAATAATTTATCAAGGGTTCATGAGGGTGGGGAAGGGGGCAAAAAGGAGCTGATAGCAAGGGTTCAAGTAGAGAAAATGATGATGGCAACACATGCACACTTGTGATCCACTCAGTTGATTGTTATAAGTTATAAGAGTTGTACGAGAGCTCAGTAAAGTGATTAAAAAAACATGTCTTGCACACCATCAATAATAAGCTGGCATATAGTTTTATATGATGGTCTTTTGTAAAGAATAAATGTGATAGAGTTTTAAGAGAATGCTTTACTTTAATTAACAGTGATTTCTAGAAATGTCACCCTACCTAAATATTACATTATGATCCTTATAAATAACCCCCAAATTATGAGTATGTTATGTATAAGCAAATCACTCATTGGAATAGTTGTCACCATTCATTACTCTTTGCTTCACTGTTTTTATTGTTTCACTTCTATCCTCCTAAATCTAAAAAGCTGCATTCTGAGAATAGTTGTCTTCATTGTTTCTAATATAACCTTTCTTTAAAGACGTCCATCCGTAAGTAAAATGATGTTTTCTGATTTAAGACAACTTTCCTGTCAGCCATTATTGTTCTGACGCTGGGTATAGGAAGCAATTTTGTTCCACAAACACTACGGAGAAAATTGTATTCCTTGGTTGAGAGAGATTTCTCTTGCCTTCCAGGGGAAGTATTTAATGGAGTTGCATACAGAGAAGAATTGCCATGAGAAGAATTGGCCAGTAGACAAAGATGACATGCACTGTACAGACTAGGCCTATGGTGACATTTTGGGCAGCTGTACCATTCAATTTGCAACTCTGTATATATTTCCCCATCCCAACTGAAAACTATGTGCTAAACATATATTTGAAAATAGGTTTTATAATAAATTTCAGCTTTGGTGATAAAGTCTGAAAGCTTAGAGACATGGTTCAGAATATTTTTACCTTAATTTTCTCCAAAGCAACACTCCTAATGCTGTAGTTGGGAACTTCTTGTATCTGGAGGGTGAGCATCTCAGATTGCCAATTTGTTAGAACTATAAGTTCTTGAATTGAGGAAGGGTATGAGCAGAATCCCAAAGTCCATCCACTACTTCAGAATATTGTCATTTAAACATATGTATATAGGCTAATACCTCTGTTTTTATGGATTGATGTATATAACTATGGATACCCATGTGCTTTTGCCTCTATTCATAGCTTTGCTTTCTAGATCATTCCTCTCTTTCCTTTTACCTTCCTGCTGCCCCACAATCATGCTCACCCTACTGTTGTCTCATCATACTTCTTCTCAGCTAATTTGCTTTTGTGCCCACACAACCAGAATCTCTAAATGCACCTCATTACGGTTGTTTATTCCCTAGTGCTTTTCCTGGCTATGGCAATTTACCCCCTGCACCTTTCCCCTGCCCCTTTCTCCCTCCTGTTTCCCCCCAGATAATTGGTCCCATTGCTTTCTCCTTGAGCTTTCTTCCCATGCCTGTCTGGTGTAAATAGGCATACCAACAATGGCATAGGTCAAATAAATGGGAAACAAATGATTGACCAAAAAAAAAGAGAAATAAGCGGAAAACAAAACCAAACCAAACAGAAACAAAGAACCCACCCCTCACCCCCACCCCACATCAACAACAGCAAAGAAACATGCATGCTTCCAGATCCCTTTATAACTATCTCCCCATTGATCTTGCGGGACTTCTGGGAACTGTCCCTCCTAGCATGAAGTCTATTTTGGGAGGCTATTTAGGGGCTTTGTGGCTTGGCTTTGCTTCTATTCCTGATCTGCTGTGTTCTCTTCTTGGTTTGCTCTCCTACAGGGATTCCTCTCTGCAGTCTGTTCCAGTATGCTCCAGTAAGGGGTCAAGATGTCATGAGCTTTTTTTTAGCTCTACGGTCATCTCTGTGCCTTAGCAGTTCCATGCTGGGATGTCATCCTCTGAACTTGGTGTACCAATATGAGGTCTAAACTGTCCATACCTTTCTCTTTTTCCTTCTTGGTTTCCTTCCATGTGGGCATGATATACTGACCCCGCACCCTAACCTGTAGATTTAGTGTTGTCCTCTGTCAAATATACTTCTGGGGAAGGGGTTGTTTTGGCTCTGGTTGTGACCGGCCCTATAGCCAATTCTTTTCATGCATTCCTCCTCGTGGTTATGTTGTCCTCATGGTTTGATGCATCATGTTGGGGGTTTGTATGTGCTCTCCTGATTCTGTGCAGGCATAACTAATACTCTTCCCCTGGATGGGTTAGTACCCTACTCCTGCCATGCCTTCTCACTCTCAGGTCCTCCACTTTTCTCCCTCTTGCTTTACCCCCTTTCCTTAATTTAAGTTGGATTAGCATGTATCTCTTTGGGTTTTGTCTGACCTCCACTCAACTGTCTGTACTTCAATCTGAACATTGTGAGATATGTGGTATTTCTTCTATACCTACTGTGCTGGTGATGCTTACCTCAGAGGACTCAAGTTATATTTGGTCTTTTGTGATTGACTGACTTTGCTTAGCATAGTTTCCTCCAACTCTTCACGTGAAATGACATGTTTAATATGATCATTAGTGCATTCCAGGGATTCATAGTACTCCATTGTGTGTACATGCAAGAGTCTACTAATCCACTCCGCGATTGATGGATATTTAGGTTGTTTCCAGCTCTTTGGGATTGTGAAGTTTGCCACAATAAACATTGGCATGCAGACAATTGGTTGTGGTCCATGCCTTATCTCTTCTGGGTTTATGTCCAGTTGAGGGATAGCTGGATCATAAGGCAGATCAATTTCCATTTGTTTTAGATATCACCAGATCACTTTCCACATAGACTGAACATATTGACACAACCACCACTAGTGGAGGAGAGTTCTTGTCTTGCCACATGCCCTCCAACATTTATTGCTCTCTGATCTTCTGATTTTGGCTAACCTCAAAGGTGTTAGATGGTATCTCATGGTTGTTTTAGTTTGCTTCTCTCTGAGAGATAATGATCGCTAGCATTTTCTCATATGTTTATTGGCCATATGAGTCTCCTTTCTAGTCAAGTGTCCTTTCAGTTCTTTTGCCCACTTCCTCGGGGGTTAGCTGTTTTCCTCTTTTTGCAGATCATAAGGGTATTGTAGATTTCAGTAATAAACCCTTTGGCTGTTGTGTCATTGCTAAAAATCCTCTCCCAGTCTGTGAGTTGTCTTGTTACTCTTCCTTCAGGTAAACAGATGTGCGTAGTAGATCCCACTTGTCAATTTGAAGTTCACCTGTGTACCTTTCCCTGTTTCAGTTAGTCTATGTATTTCTAGGTTCTTAGGTTTTCCTGACTCCTTCATTGATGGTTCTGATAGTTTCAGGTTTTACTTTGAGGTCTATGATACATCTTAAGTTTGTTCTTGTGCATGAGGGGAGATGTACCTCTTGCTTCATTTTTCTACATGTAGATATTCATTGTTTTCAGCATTTGTTAAAGAGGACAACCACTTCCCACTTGAAGCTTTTGGGGCCCTTATCAAAGACCAGTTGCCTATACACTGATAGTTTTACTTCTAGACTTTCTGTTCTTTTCCATTGGTCTGGGTATCTGTCATTATGCTAGTATCACATTGTTTGCCCACTGTGGCTGTGTAGTAGGTGTCACAATCAGGTAAAGCCAGACCTCCAACTTCGTTTTTCTGCTTGAGAAGTTTGCTACTAATTCTGGGCTTCTTCTCTCTTCATATGAAATTGGTGATCAAATTTTCCAATTCTTTGAAGAAGTTTGTTGGTATTACAATTGAAATAACATTAAACTTATATAGTGTTTTGGACAAGATTGTCATCTTTGCTATGTTGAGTCTTCCAATCCATGGACATGAGATGTTCTTCCATTTGTGGAGGTCGCATTTGGTTTCCTGTAACAGGCTCTTGTAATTTTTGTTGTATTAATATTTAGTGTATTTAGTTAAATATATTCCTAGGTATTTCAATTTGTTCTTGACTATTGTGAAGGAAATTGCCTTCTTGATCTCCTCTTCCATGCTCCTGTCTGATGTATATAGCAACCAGACAGACTTCCACTTGTTGATCTTGTATCCTGCCACTTTTACATATTCCTCTATCACTGTAAGTACTCGTGTTGTGGAGCTTTGGGGATTTTCAATGTACAGAATCATGCCATCTGGAAATAGTGATAGTTTCACCTCCTTCTCTCCCAGTTGGATATTTTAATGTCCTCCAATCATGTTATGTTCTTTGTTAGAAAACTCCAGTACGATATTAAATAGATATGGGTACAAGGGGCATCCTCGTCTACTCCCCTTTTTCAGTGGGGCTGTTTTCATCTTTTCTCCATCGACTATGATGTTGATTTCTGGCTTTGCATAGATAGCTTCTACTAGCTTGAGTAATTTACCCTCCATTCCTATCTTCATGAATATCTCAATTAGAAATGGATTTTGAATGTTGTCAAAAGTTTTTTCTACACCTATCAATATAATCATATGGTTCTTGTGCTTTTCTTATCTATGTGGTGTATAATATTGATGGATTTTTAGATGCTAAACCATCCCTGCATTTGGGCGACTACTACTTTCTCTTGGTGGATATGTTTTATGTACTTTTGTATTCTAGTGGCCAATATTTTTTCCCATTGACTTTATTGGGGGCTCTTACACTTCTCATAACTTTTCATACATCATTTGTATCAAGCTATTTGTACACATATTGCCATATTCATTTCCAAATATTTTCCAGCTGAGCCCTTTGTATAAGCTCCTCCTTCCCCTTCCCCCATTTTTTAATGAATCATTTTATTGGGGGCTCATACAACTCACATCATGATCCATACATACATCAATTGTATGCAGGCCACATTTGCACACTTGTTGCCATCATTATTCTCAAAACATCCTCCCTCCACTTAGGCCCCCAGTACCAGCTTCCCATATTTCCCTTTTCTGCCCCCTCCCCCATGAACCCTTAATTATTTACAAATTGTTATTACTTTTTCATATTGTACACTGTCCTATGTGTCCCTTTACTCACTACCCTGTTGTCTGTGGCCCAGAGAGGAGGTTATCGGTAAATCCCTGAAATTGGTTCCCCCTTTCTATGTCATCATCCCTCCACCCTCCCACCACTAGTCCTGAGGAATCATCAGTCCTAAATTCCCCATGTTTCCAGCTTCACTGTATATCCCCTGGTCTAGCTGGATTTGTCTGGTAGAATTGGGATCATGATAGTTGGTGGGAGGAAGCATTTGAGAACTAGAGAAAAGTTGCATATTTCATTGTTACTACACTTAACTGGCTCATCTCCTCCCTGCAACCCCTCTGTAAGAGGATATTGCTTCACCTATTGATGGGCTTTGGGTCCCCAATCTGTACTCCCCCAATGATATCATTTCAGTTCTTTGATGCCTGACACCGGATCCCTTCAAGCGGTCAATATTTTTTAGGACTTTTTACATCTATGTTCATTAGAGATTGTGGTCTGTAGTTCTCTATGACTTTTTACATCTATGTTCATTACAGATTGTGGTCTGTAGTTCTCTATACCTGTGGGATCTTTGCACTGTTTGGACTTCAAAAGTTATACTGGTTCATAGAATGATGCTGGGAGTTTCCCATTCTTTTCTATGCTCTGGAATACTTTTTGGAAGATCAGTGTCAACTCTTCCCTGAATGCTTGCTAGAATTCCCCTGTGAAGCCATCTGGTCCAAGGACTTTTTTTTATGTGTAGCTTCTTGATAACCATATGTATGTCTTCATTTGCTATGGGTTTGTTGATGTTCTTGACCTCTGCCTGTGATTGGGAGGGACTGTTTTCCAAGTATTTATTCATGTCTTTGTGTTTGTGAATTCATTAGAATACAGGTCTTCATAGAATTTTGTGATTATCCTTTTAATCTCATTGACAATTGTGAATTTCCCTGTTCCAACTCTCATCCTGGCTGTTGATATGTGCTCCTTCCTTTCCTTGGTTAGGTTCTCCAGAATCTGTCAATTCTGTTGAGCCATTCCTAGAACCAGCTCTTTGCTGCATTAATCTTTTGCATCATTCTTTTGTCTTCCCACTAGTTTAACTCTGCTTTGATTTTCATTAAATCTTTTCTTTTGCCATTGGGGGGATCATTCCCTTGACAGTGTTCTAGTTGCTGGATTTTCTGTGATAATGCATCAGTTATAAACTTCTCTTCATTTTTCATATATGCATTTATTGATATCAAGTTTCCTCTGATAACTGCCTTTGCAAGATTCCATAAATTTTCAAACTTTTTATTGTCATTCTCATTATTTTTTAGAAACTTGCTAACCTCCTCTCTAATCGGGGCCAGTACCCGTTTATGTCGCAGAAGATTGTTGTTCATCTTCCATTTGCTTTTGATTTGCTGGTTGTCCTTTCGTTAATCTCCAGCTTTATGATGAGCTGATCCAAGAAAGGCATCTGGATAATCTCTGTGTGTTTGAGTCTACTCAGGCTCAGCCTGTGGTCTATTCTCCAAAAGGAGCCATGTGGGCTTGAGAAAGGTGTGAATTTTTTTTCTGTTTGGATGGGAAGCACTATAATTGTCTTTCAGGTCCAGCTGCCTAATTGTATTGTTTAGTTCTATAGCCTCCTTGCTGAGATTCTTTCTCTGATACTAGTGTACTAAAGTCCCCTTCCGTGATATATTTTTCATCTTTCAAGTAGCTTGTTTGATGAATTTAGCTGATCCATTATTAGGGGTGTAAATATACAAAATGCTTACTGTTTCTTGGCTTGCTGATCATTTGAGCATTATACAGTGTCCCTCCATGTCTCTTTTTCTGGTTTGAACACCAAGGTCAATTTTTGTCAAAGATTAGAATTGCCAAACCTGCCATTTTTTAAGTTGCCATTCACCTAGCATGCTTTTCACCAGCCTTTTAATCTTAGTTTATTTTTGTGTGTGCACTTAAGATATGTCTCTTGCAGGCAACAGATTTTTGAGTTATGTATTGCACGTCAGTCTTCAAGCCTTTTTCTTTTGATTTTAATGTAAGACTTGAGACCATTGGAATTCAAAGTGGATTCATTGTTGTCCTCTTGCGCCTTCTGTTTTGGGTGTTTTCTACCTTCCTTATATCAATGTGCTGTGCTTCTTTCTCCTCTCCTTTTCCCCACGTGGCCCTGTTATCTTGGTAATTATCTGCATGTTGCCTTCTGCATACAGAGGGACTATAATGTGGTCTCATGTTTGTGCTTGATGGATGCTGATCATCTCACCATAGTGAGTTGCCAGTATCTTTCACAGGGTTGGTGTCTAACAGCAGATTCTTAGAGATTGTCCTTCTCCTGTAAGACCCTGATCTCCCCATCTAACTTAGTGGATAATTTGGCAGGATAGAGGATTCTTGGGCAGGTGTTTTTTTTTTCAGCTTTTGGAAATTGTTGCTCACTCTGTCCTCCTCTTTAAGTTTTCTGCTAATAGGCTTGAGAATATTCTTACCTAAACTCCCTTATATGTGACCATCTTCCTTAAAATTTTCTTTTTTCCTCAAATTTGGATATTTCACTATTATATATGAGTTCTTCTTGGGGTTTAATCTAGTTGATGTCTTCTCTGCTTCCTGTATGAGTGTTTTATTCTCATCCATTAAGTTGGGAAAGTTTGCTTCCAGAATTCCTTCACTATTTTTTCTGTAGACTTGACTATGGTATCCTGCTCAAGAAGACCAATTATTCAAATATTGTTCCTTTTCATTGCATCTATCATTAACCTCAGGTTATCTTTGCCTCGCTTATTTTCTTATTTGATTGTCTCTCTTGTTTTCTGAGGTCTGTCCAAGTACCTTTGAGAATGCTGATATGATTCTTTGCCTCCTCAACTCATCACAAATTATGTAATCTTATGTGTAGCTTCTGTTACCTCATCTGGTAGCATCTGTATGTCCCTTTGGTGTGTGGACTTCATCCCCTCTATCCTGGAGTTCATCTTCAATTGTGGACTTGATTTCCACTAACATTGTATCCTTATTCTGCATTGACTCCCACAAATCCTGTATTACTGAAAATTCCTTTCTGTGGTAGATCTATGTCTGATTCTTCTATGAGAGTAATTAACTCTGCTATTGAGTTTTGTCTCTCTGTTGCTGTTGTTTGTTGTTGTTGAGAGTGATGTGGTTTGATGATGCTTCCTTGACTCTTTTGTGGAGGTAGGTGCCATGTTTCTGGGAGACAAGGGGGCCCTAGGTTCTCCTCTGTGTTATAGAAAGGGAACTTTCAGGAGGCTGTCTGTGGTCTACTATAGAGGTGAGTCAGTCTGCCATGAAGGCAGGGGTTCTCTGGCATGTGAACAGTTTCTTTGACTGGAGTGGAGCCCAGGACACTGATCCCTGGATTCTGGAACTAGACTAGAAGTGGAAGTCGAGTGCCTTCTGCACCAAGAATGAATGCTTCGCTACTCCTCGCAGATCTGAAGGGACTATGTGGGTGCTGAGGAGCCATGATGGGTTCTGCTGGGGTGCCACCTAGTTGTGCTTTCACACTTCACCCTGCCGGGACTCAGGGAGGGCCACCTGGGTTTCACACTGCTTAATATGACCCTGCCGCATCAGGGGTGGGTCACTGGGGATGGCACCTCTCCCACAGCCCTGTGCTGCCTAAGGGTAGACCACTGGAGTGTGGCCACTGCACATGGCACTGCAGGGTCTGGAGAAAAGCCCGGCAACATGCGCTGCTTCTCGGGTCCTGGGAGGGGCTGCTGGGTCGCCGCTCAGCTGAGCAGCCAGCAGCCTTACTTGGGTATCACAGATGGGGTTTTTACAGGGGTGGAGAAGCCCCAAGAAATGATGGAGGTTGGGAGGAAGGGCAAAGGGGTGACCCACTTACTGCAGGTGAACTGTGGTTAGTCAACCCGTGATTCTCTGGGTGAAGAATGGGAAGAACCCTAGCTTGGCAGCCAAACTGCCTCCAGGTAGAGAGGGGGAAACTACAGGAGAAGGGAGTCGCTCCACTACATATGTGGCTCGAGTGGACTGCTGTTGTCTGGGGATCTAGCCACAGCTGTGAGGGTCTCAACAGGGCAGCCACCTAGGTCCTGGTTTAACAACCAGGCTGGAGGTGGGTGGTGGGTGGGTGAAGGGGTTATTGGTGGGTGGTGGCCCCCGTGGTTTGCAGAAGCAGCACTGCCAGCTGAGTCAGGAAACCTCAGGAAACAGATTAGAGTTCTCAGGAGCCCAGCATGTGCGGCGGCAGAGGATGCACTTAGGTTGTCGTGGGGAGTCCCATTACTCACCAGAATCCTCCCACTTGTGCTTATGGCCACCCCACTCACCACCTGCCTGCAAGCTCCTAGTATGGGCCTGCTCACCTGGGTGCCATCTGGAATCAAGATAGGTGGCACTTATTTAATATGTTATGTTTAATATGTTGCTTCATATTTCTTTGTTTTTCCATACAGAATATTATATAGAAACTGTTTTCTTTTAAAGTAAACAACATTCATCCACAAAACATATGCATGAAGGGATACTTTTCATACAACTAAATTCTGTAAAATAAGCCAGGCATGGCTAAGGCATACCATTCCCTTTTTCAACTATTTAAACAAGAGAAACTCCTGGAATTTTATGTTTTCAAATACGGTGACTGTAATATGATATTAATAAGAAAAGATCCCCAGGAACTTTTCCTGTCACAAGACAGCTTTTCCAATCCTGTAGTGAGTTCAGATCCCAAGAGAGTGTGGAGAAATATCCATAAGAATCATTCTTATAATGATACCATTTACACTTTGTCCATAGCCTATTCCTGATCAGCTCCTCTGAGTGCTCTAGGAGGCAGTGGCCCTGATTTATAAAGATACAAGCAGAGATTAGGAAAGGATTTTTACTAGTATCCCAGAACTGATGTTAAGCAAATTGCATTTTTATTAATACCTTGGTCAACTCAGAACTCAAAATCCATTCCCCACGTTCTGTAAAAGTCATGACATAGTGTTCTTCCTGTGGTCAATGGAGCTAGCAGCAATTCTCCATGATGTATAATGCTCTAATAAACTTTCTATTCAGTTCAACGTCAGAGGATAAGACCTTTTTATGGCTTAAACTTCATCTTCAATCTAGTAAGGTCCAGGAACATTTTACCCTCTGGCCCAGGAATGCTTTTCCCGGGGTCTTAGAGAATAAAAGTGCTTAATTGGAGTCTTAACCTTCTTTCACAAATTCTCCTAAGAATCTCTGCCTCCGTCAGAGAATCTATTTCAGACTTACCTGTAAGTTTACTGCAGCTTTCGGGATGCCATTTCACATGAAAGCATGTGGCACAAGAAGCACAAGTCCTGGAGGAGAATTGAAAATGTGATAGAGTCTTTTTGTGGCTATGAATCATCCTTTCTATCAAAATAAACTGTTGATCTATAATGCCTCCTAACTAGTTTTGTGAAGATTTTTCTTCCCTACCAACTTAACATTTCAAATATCAATTTATTAATGAGTTTAAATACATATCCAGTTCAGTGGCTTTCCTCACAGTCAGTTAATAATTACAGCATGTCTTTTTGCTCTTGTCAGATCTGAACAATGGAGACTAAAGAAATTTCCCATACTTGGTGTATCATCAAATCAAAACTAAACTTACTGCTATCAAATTGATTCCTACCCATGGGTACCCTATAGGATAGGGTAGAATTGCCCCCGGGGTTCCTGGGACTATATAATTCATTATGGGAGTAGAAAATTCCATAGATTAAATAAAAGCAGAATAATTTTCACCCTGCAATGAGGCCTAGATCCTAGGGTGTACTACACTTAGGGCTGGGTCAGGCCTTACAGGTGAGTAGATTTTGACTGAACACAATATTCTAGGATATGAAATTGTCACCAAAGTCATACTCAGAAAATCATGGAATCTTTAGTCAGAAGAAGAACTTAGAGAGTTCATTTCATGCAGCCTCTCATATCATCTGTACATGCTGTACTATCAGCTCCGTTATGGTGTCCAGACTTGAATCAACAACAAAAATCAAGAGTAAAAACTAAGAATAGACACTTGAATCTTCTGACTCTCAACCCAAGGTTTGTTTTCCTGAGGACATAAGTTTCATTGAGTACAAAAATCAAATTTTAATTCGGTAAACCACCCAATTAATATACCATTATCTTATTTTAGGTTAACAAGGTCATCAGCTTATTTTCTAAAAAAAAATGTGATTTTTCTAAGATTCTATTCATATGATAGTGGTATATAAGATTTAAGAACTAAGATTAAAATTCTTGCTTCTTGGTGCCCATTTTGGTGTAATTATCTATAATACCTCTATTCAGTCTTCAAATTTTTATTTGGATCAGTAGAGCAGAATTTTCAAGTGAATAATCTCAAGTGTAGATGCATCACCCAACAGAGGTAAGGCTATCTATCGTCTTAATAACAAGCAGATCCTGTCACCCCGCAGCACCGGTAGAGCAGCCTAGTTAGCTATGGAGAAGCTAGCACACAGAGACGCTTCTGGAAAACCTGCAGTGGAAATGAGTCTTGTATCTTGGTGCCTTCTTAAGATGTGACATTTAGTTGGAGATTGTGTTCCCCTCCAGTTGTTGTGATGACTCCCTTGAGAGTTTTGTGGGATGGTGGTGGAGGGGTTTGAGGGGAAACAGATATCTAAGATAAAATTAGAAGGAAATTTGGAAAAGTAATAAAGAAAAGGAAGACAGGCTTTTTGTTGGTTGGTTGGTTGGTTGGTTGGTTGGTTGGCTTTTTTGTTTCTCTACAGTTCTTTGGACAAAGTGTGAAAACTCACTCTGTATTTTGGGGGTGGATGTTCCTGTTCACAGTCGGCTTGGTCATCAGATTTGTGAGCTGAATTGAATGCAAAACCAGTATTTTTCATGCATAGGACTATGTTTTATGGACATATTTTAATTTATATAGTTTGCCTTGCATTTTAATCACTTTGTTTCCTGTTATTTTAATAATTATAAACAAAACTTTTGTTTGTTTGTTTTTTGGGGGGCATCACTGGTGGGAGTAGGAAGCCCAGCCTTGCTCCTGGAGAGCTGCTGCTGGATTTGAACCTCCAACCCAGTGGGCCACAGTCCCGCACATAACCACTATGCCAACCGGGCTCAGCTTAAACAAAACTTTTTATAAACAATCTATTCTTATGCATTCTTATGCACCCTTTAGCATATCTTTGACTTATTTTTTTTTTTTATTTTTAGCATCACTGCTCTCCGGTGGTGGGAGTAGGAGGCCCAGCCCCACTGCTGGAATTGAACCTCCGTCCCAGTGGGCCGCAGTCCCGCGCACAACCACTACGCCACCGGGGCTCAGCCTTGACTTATGTATTAATGTAAATAATAAGGTTTAGCATCTCAAGATCAGATTCTCAGATTTTGACCAAATACAGTGTCTTACTGAATTTTAAATGTATTTCAAATATTATTAATCAAGTATTTGTACCTATGATTTGTTCAAGGCAATGTTCCAGGAACTATGAGCTTATAATGAAGAATGAGGTCTACATGAAATACCATCAATTGTTTTCTAGTTGTTCCTCTGCATGTTCCCCTTAGTAATTTGGAAGCTCTGATTTTTAGGTGTATATATAACTGCCAGAATAAAAATTGCTTTTCTAGTTTTCTTTTTGTCTAGTTTGGTTTGTTCATGGTACTCAATCAGTTTAAGGAAATAGAAATGTGAAATGGGATGTATAACTTTAAAGAACTATCTCCAGTGTATGGTCATCGACTGGTCACTGAAGTGGCTGTGATCACTGAAGCTTCATTGAGCTGATTTAGCCTCGACCCCTTTTTAGAAAGAAGTTACTCAGCAACCCCCGACATCTAAAAACATTACCCCATAAATGAGGATAAAGTGTAGGCATCTGTTTTTGCTGCCGTTTGCTATAGAAGAAAGTCTATTTTAAGTCGAAGGGAAAAAAAGAGGAGAAAGGAAAAACTGGGAGGCAAGAGTGAGGGTGATAGGGCAAATTGCTCAAGTCTAGGCAATTCACATCCACTCTCCCCAGCCTGTCTCTAAGAGAGTTTCTGCAGAAAAGAGGTCCACAAGAAGTACCAGTGGTGGCGCACAGCCTGCCAGTGGAAAGGTTAGTGCTTTAAATCAATCCAGAAGTTGCTCAAAAAGAAAAGTCAGGTGAGGAGCTAGATAAGGTCAAAACCTCATGCCTTGAAAGTAACTGCTTGTATCGAAACACAAGGGGTCAGGATGAGATGGAATGAACTTGTTGGCAACTTTTTTTAATGCTCTGGTATAGCAAAATAATATTGATAGTGGTTGGCAAAAATAGGAAGACCAAGAACCCTAAGAGACTACTAAAGAAAAAATTGATTTGCACTGGGAATTTTCAAATGACCAATCTCTTTTTGAACCTCCGAGGTTAATAACATGACCATCCTGACAAAGCAATGAAAATGTTTGCTGCATGTGCAACATGCTAGGAAAGACTTACTTGGCATAAGGTACAATCTCTTAACTGGCAGCGCTGATCACTGTACTTGGTATCGACTACTGGAAAGTTGGTCACTTTCAGTGAAATCAGAAAAGTCTATTTCAGAATCTAGGCATTTGTCATATCTACCTTGTTCTTCCTTTTCTCCTTCTTTTTCATTTTAGATGAGCCAAAAGCAATTCTCAGAGGACAGTATATAGTTGGAAGTGAAATCTAGATGTGTGGTTTTTCTTTTACCTAAAGAAACACCTCTAGGCATAATACTGAAATGATGAGCATAATATTGAAAAGCATAGATGTGCTTTTCAGTATTTACCCATTGTTTTCAATGAAGCTTTCTCAAAATAAAAGCTTTGCTTTTATGGGGCACTGTTTTTCTGGGAAATTTGGATTAAGATCTATGAAAAGAATTGATTTAATGATCATCTTCATCATCACACATATGTGTAGCACCTGGAGCCAAAAACATATTTGCAGCTTTGCTTGGATTAAACATTTACTCACAAAAACTGACACCATAGCAACTAAGTAACACTTTTATATCTTCCTGAAGAAAGCCTTTATTCTTCCCTATTGCATGTTAAGACTGAATAGTGAATGTGAATGTGAACTTACAATTCTGACCTACTCTTCCCTCCGACCCCTGCAAGGATCCATTCTTTAACTGATCTTTAACACCAAGCATATTTCTAACATGAGCTTGTTGTCATCATTCTGTTCCCATCCATACATTTCTAAATGTCAAGGAGACTTTTTCATTTAATTTGGCTTTGAGGGGAGAAAAATGGAGAAAACAGCATTTTCTTGGACTTAAATTTCCTATCTGCAGTGAAATTAAGGTTACCAAATAAATGTAATGCTATCAACTAAGTTGAGTTTTTACCTTCTCTTTCTATCTCTTTATTTTTAATAAATCAGCTTAGTGTGTGTCCTGTATTATTTCTAAAATTATTTGTTCTTTCATAAGTCAATTTGTTTATACATTGCAAAATCCAAAGAGAAATCATCTTTCTATCATCGATACTTGCCTCATCTCATATTCCAGGTAATATTTTTGTCTTTCCTGTAAGGAACTTGGTGGAATTATATGCATGTATACATTTTGTTTTGCAGGAACCACTTCTTTTGTCCATTTTTCTTGCCTCCACGATGATATGATCTGCTTTGGGTTCAGTAGTTTCCTGATGAAAAAGTGGCTGAATGCTGCTTGCATCTCCTATCTTGCTTGAACAGCTGTATATAACCTTGATCCTTTATCTTAACCAGCTAGTAAATGTTATTCCCACTTTTCAGGCTGATACATTAATTCGATGATCAGATGCATTATGAGAATGGATTGGTTGTAGTAAAGAATTAACTTAAAAAATAGAGTAATCATAAATGACTTCCACAAGTCACTGAAGGCATTTGAGATTCTGTTTACAAACCCAGGTTTCTCAATGCCAAGTTCAATGCTTTCTGCTGTGCCTCTAGATTTTCACATAATTCAAATCTTAAGAATTTATTCCAGAACTTTTATATTTCCTTTGTTGACTTATAGTCCTCCTTCAACCCATTTTGCATCTTTATTTTGTTATGAAGCTTAGTGCATAAAGTGGAGCGGCTTGTTCCTCCCTCCATGATTCTAACTCTATAATGTTGCAAATGAAATTTGATAAGCAACATCAAACAATTCTATTCTAGGAGCTCTTTTTAAGATCAGAAGAGACACCAAAGGAAATAAAAATGGTAATTTCATATTTAAATGGAATATAGATCATTGTTTGACCCTTTAAAAAGTGCCAAGATTGTACTAGAAAATCTTACAGCAAGTCAAAGAAAATGTATGCTTACTCATATGATTACTACTTATGTATTGTGGACTGTTATTTTTTGGAGCTTCTGTGTCCATAAATCATAGGTTGTTTGATAACTAGTGATGTTGGGCAGCATGTTTTCTAATTTAAAGCCAAATTTCTTACAAAGCTACGTAGTGCTTTATTAGGGTCTCATAAATGGTATATCTAAAATTTAAAAATATTTTTCAGGTGAAGGCAAGTTTGCAAAGAGGGGAAATAAGAGATGGGAATAGTTTCAAGCACGATTATAAAACAAAAGTTAAAAAAAAATTTTTTTGGAATTTGTTAGGACACTTTACCCCTAAAGCCTTATTTCTTTTAAAGAAACAGATAAAATACTACCCCAATAAAAAACAACAAGAAATGTTTGTAATAAATGAATTATACCTTACATTTTGAAGTTCAAGTACCCCATAGATGCTTCTGGAGAAACAATGATATGTTCATCAGAGATTTCTTTCATCAGTAAGTTATTTTCTTCACAGCCAGTTGCAAATACATGTTAGTTTCGTTTTCAGAAAGAAAAAGTGGGAAATTGCTTATGCCCTTCTGTGTTCTATAATAGTATTGCAAAATGAGACTGTCCTCATATGAGTTATCTCTTTTTACATGACATTGGGAGCTTTTGGGCCAATTGGAACCACTTTCAGGACATTTGGTTTAATTGGCTAGGATGTTGAGTTTTATTGAAATCACATTATTAACTACTTATGTTCTACTTTTCCCATTTTTGAGCAATATCACAAACAGTGTGTGCTTTATAATCAATAATAATCTTTAGCAATGTTTAAGTTTTAAAAAGTACAGGTAGGATGTATCTTAGAACTGAGACCGGCAGTACTTCCTCTCCTGTTATCAGGAGAGCAGGAAAGACCAGTCCTTGTAAAAGGACGACATGCCTAGTGACCCGAAGCAGCAAAATAGAAGCTCTTCAATGAGGTGGATTGAAACCGTGGCTGTAATAATGAGCTCAAACGTTACAACCTCTGTAAGAATGGCGTGGGACCAATCAGTGTGCTGTTCTGCTGTGAATAAGATATATATGAGTCAGAATTGACTCAAAGGTATCTAAAAATAACTGAAACGGATGCTTCAATCTTCAGAATTATTCTTCAGATAGGACACAGTCTTTTACCAGAGTTCACAAACTGGCAAAGTGCACCCCAGAAGGAAGTACTCATAGGGCCTTTCTTTTCTTTCTTTTGTCTCTTCCCAGTCCTGAGTCATAAGTTCTAATGGTATTTGATTTCCAAGACGTAATGTCAAAGATATTTTAAATTTGTGATAAAATACCCACAGTTGTCCAAAAATAAATGCCAAATTCAGGAAAGCAAGAGTAACAACAACCAAAACACACAGACACGCGCACGCGTGCACACACACACACACTCACACACACACACACAAATCCCAAGTGCAATTAGACTTCTCTTACCACCGATGAAATTACTTTTCTACTTATTCCCTGGAGAAACTGAGTGATACTCTATCCTTGGCTTTCAAGATCAAAGCCTCCCTTTCTATGTGCATAGAACTAGGGATAATACTAGAAAAATCAATATGGACACAGGTCAATTAGAGCATGCCTACTTAAGAATGTAGGCTGGGTTGTCTAGAGAAACAAATCCAGTGGCACTCATCTATGTATAAAAAAGAGTTCTATATCAAGAAGTAATTATGTATCAAGACATCCTAGGGCATCCCAGCCCCATTCAGCTCAAGTGTTTGAGTCTGATGCTAGTCCGTAAGTTCATCTTCAGGCTCAGGTGGCTATGTGCCAATGAGGCAGAAGGGTGAAGCAGGAAGCAGAAAGTTCACAGCCTGATGAGTTGCATGGATCCAAGGGTTGGCAGGCAGACTTCCAGCAGGCAAAGACTTTGGCTCATGATACCAAGGTGGTGGTATCAGGCTGCAACCTGTTTGACAGGCTGAACTCCTCCGCTAGCCAGGAATGTCTAGTTGACATAAAATCATCTAACTACCACCATGTTTCCCCCTTCTTTCCTATGATTAATGGGGGCTCTTCTAACCATAGTACAAGAAGGTGTTCTCTCTTTTTCACTATTAACATATTGGGACCATAAAAGACAAACATATAGGCAGAATGACTAACTGCAGATAGAGTTTCTAAGACTGGCACAATTTGTCCAGTGTCATCTATGTTGTCATCTATTCCAGACTTCCGGCTTCCCTTGAGTGTCCCCTCCTTTCTATTGGATTCCTCTCTTTTTCATGCCTTGAAGGTAACTGCAAGTCACGGTCATGAACTTTGACTTCCTACTCAGTCTCTTCATCAAGTCCATTTTTCCTTGAAAATAAAAATTAAGTTTTCATTTTGGACTTCCTTTATTTCCTTAAGTAGCCCCTGAATGCCACAGGGGCAATTCTACCTTGTTCCCATCGTGTTGGCATGACTTGGAATTGACACTGGCTCACGCTCTGAGATGGCTCTTGAATCTAATCCCCAAATGTTTCTCTCTTGACCCACATGTCTTTTGATCCCTCTGCTCCAAAAGGCCGTGACAGGAATGATATTCCTATAAACCAAAGGATAGCAAGGGTTGTCCACAGCCACCAGAGGCTAGATGAGGCATTGAATGAATGTTCCTGAAGAACCTCTGGATGTCAAGTTGGCACCATTGACAGCTCAGATAAAAACAAAAATTACTGTCAATTGAGTTGATTCCAGTGCCCAGCAATCCTGTAGGACAAAATGGAACTGCCCCCTATTGGTTCCCAAGATCGTAACTTTTATGGGAGTACAAAGCCTCATCTCTTTAAACTGGCCTTCAGAACTGAGAGAGAATGGATGTGTTGTTTTAAGTCATCACACATGGGGTAAGCTATAGGATTGTCTAAGAAAGCTGATAAACACGATATTTCTAGGCATTTTGGATTTTCCAGAATTAGACTAATCAGGAAAAAAATGAGAAACTAATACAGTGATTATTTTTCCCTATATGTAGTAGGAGTTAAAGTGGACATTTTCTCAAGTACTTCCTCAATGCAAGAACACTTTATAGTATTAAATTGGCGTTCTTTGATGCTCACCTTCCCGACACGATCCCTGAAGACAAATGTGTGCATAAGCAAAGGTGGTGAGGAAAGCTGATGGTGCCCGGCTATCAAAAGATATAGTATCTGGGCTATTAAAGATTTGAAAATAAACAAGTGGCTATCTAGCTCAGAAGCAACAAAGCACACATGGAAGAAGTACACCAGCTTGTGTGACCATGAGATGTCGAAGGGATCAGGTATCAGGCTTCAAAGTACTAAAAAAGATAACATTGCATGTTCACCTTCCTGATATCATAGCTGATGACAAATGTGTGCATAAGAAAGCTGATGGTGCCCAGCTATCAAAAGATAGAGCATCTGGGGGTCTTAAAGGCTTGAAGGTAAGGAAATGGCCATTTAGCTCAGAAGCAACAAAACCCACATGGAGGAAGCATACCAGCCTGTATGACCACAAGGTGTTGATGGGATCAGGTGTCAGGCATCAAAGAACTACTAATTTTATCATTATAAATTAAGGGGAGTACAGATTGGGGACTTAAAACCCATCAATAGGTGAAATGACATGCTCTTACGGGGGGGGGGGTGGGTTGCCAAGGTACAGTGTAGAAACAATGAAATATACAATTTCCTTCTAGTTCTTAAATGCTTTCTCCCACCCAATATCATGATCCCAATGTTACCTTATAAATACAATTAGACCAGATGATGTAAATTGGTACAGATAGGAGCTGGAAACATGGGGAATTCAGGACAGACCATCTCTTCAAGACCAGTGGGGGGAGTGGTGATACCAGGAAGGTGGAGGAGAAAAGGAGAACCAATTGTAGGGATCTACAAATAACCTCTTTGGGGTATGGACAACAGGGAAGTGGGTGAAGGGACATGTTGGACAGTGTACAGTATGAAAAAAATGATAATTTGTAAATTATAAAGGGTCCATGGGGAGAGGGAGTACAGAGGGAGGGGAAATATGGGAAACTGATACCGGGGACCTAAGTGGAAAGAGGATGCTTCAAGAATGATGATGGCAACAAATGCGCAAGTGTGGACTGCATACAACTGATGTCTTTATTGATCATGATAAGAGTTGGATGAGTCCCCAGTATAGTTATTTTTAAAACGTGGACATTTCACAGGTAAACAAGGAGAAAGACATTCAGGAGCACATTGTCTAGTAGAATGGACCTGGAAAAATACCATTACTGCTGTGGTATAATGGACCATTATACCATTACTGCTGTGTATATTCATAGTGACCCTGTGGTATTGGACAAGGCTACTGTCCCTTACAATTTCCAAGACTATACATTTTTTGATTTTATAGATACTTACTTCTTTTTAACTTTTTTTGTTACTTGGGTAAAAGTTTACGAAGCAAATCATTCAATAATTCATACACATTTAGTATCGTGCCATTTATTTTTATCCACACAGCATAATCTTCTCTGTGTATCCCATATTCTTCTTTCTAAATGTTTCTGCCTCATTAACTTTGTCTCCATGCAAATGCTGCCCTTTGATCTCTAGCAGATGATTGCGCTAAGAAATGCATACTCCCCTTGTGTTATACTTTATCTTCTATGCCTATCATTTCGCTGAAACTTGAACCGGGGTAGGGTGAGTTTAGTTCAGGGCTTAAAGACTCTGGACCACAGAACATTGGTGAGGATGGTGCACAACCTGGTGGTGTTTCATTCTATTGTGCATAGGGTTAGAAGAGCCTTGAAGAAGTTGAACAACAATAATAAGACTCCTAATCTTAGGGGTCCCACCAGCCTATAAGTGACTAGTGAGCCTGGCATTTTTCGTGATTCTCAGATTAGTTCAACATTTTTTTTTTACTTTATCAAGATCCTTCTATTGTGATCTATTTCAAGATGGCCAATAGTGATAGGTGGGTACAATCTACTTCTTTGGGTCTCCTGGTCATGAAGATAGAGATTGGAGTGGTTTGGGGATTAAATGTTTCCAGGCATCTTTGATTTTTTTTCATCTTATTTTCTCTGGATGGGATTGACTCATAGTTGTACTTTAGATGGTCACTCACAAGCATTTTAGATCCAGTCACTATTCACCGAAGAGAATGTAGCATATTTTCTTTGTCGGCTCTGTTTTGACCATGTCCTTCAAGTCTATGGTCCTGAACCTCCAGACCCAGGGGCTAGCTAATTCACTCAAGGTGGTAGATTATGGTGATACCATTTTCATCGCTTTAAAGTTGTGAGTCTTTACAGAAGTATATTGGCACATCTTTCTTCCAGACGGCACCCAGTAGGTTTGAACTGCTGATCTTTCAGTAGCAGTTGAGCATATAACCTTTGCACCACCAGTACTCCTCTGGAAATCAGGAAAGTCAGGGCTTAATGAGGGAATTAAAAAGTGTAGACCAGTAGAAGAGGCATAACATGAGACTGGATGATAACTTTCAAGGTTAAGTAAAGTAGTCTGGGTTCTATTCTGTGAGAATGTAATAAGCAATAGAAGAATTTTGAAAAGAAAAGCTAAATTGAAAGTTCTAATTTTATATACAAAAAATGTATGACTCTTTGCAAAGAAAATAGGATTAAATTTGCACTGCTTTTCATTGACATGAACAATATGACAATCTCTCATTTTTGTTTTGAGATATAAATAAGTTGGTGTCAAATTCCCCCTCCATAGAAAATTTCTCTTTTTAATATATGATTGTATGCCAACTTATTTGGATATTGGATTACAGTATCATTCTCTGTGGATTCCTCTGAGTTTAGTTCTGAGTAATGAATATTGTTTTACTTAAATTTAGAGTGAATTCTGGTAGCTGCCATATAGTATGCAGATAAAAAAGAGTTTATATTCTCTAGATGTACAATGTACTGAGAATGAAGACTAGAGAAAGGATGAGAGAAAGAAAGGAAAGAGAAGTTTAGGGCAGGTAAGGACTTACCCATAGTTTTGGTCAACAACTAGTACTTTCTTTGTTAGAAACAAGTAGAACAAAATGAGTGAAGTGATAAGGACAGTCCCACCTTAACTGTACTCCATAAAGTAAGAAGGGTTCTATCCTACCAGTGGTTTTCTTCACATTCAAGCTCTTTGCTCTGTGTAGGGCTGGAAGCTTTGAGAGTATTGCTAGCCCCTTGGAGCTCTGGGGACACAGTGGTCATGCATTGGGAAGCTGACCACAAGGCCAGCTGTTCAAACTCAACAACTGCTCTAGGGGAGGTTTTCTCCAATCATAAAAATTGATAGCCTCGGGCTGAGCCCCGGTGGCATAGTGCTTGTGTGTGGGACTGCAGCCCATAGGGTTGGTAGGTCAAATCCAGCAGCAGCTCTCCAGGAGCATGGTTGGGCCTCCCACGCCCACCAGGGGGCAGTGATTCCCCCCACCCAAAAAGCAACTTGTTTTTTAAAAAAATTATAGCCTCATAAATCCTAGATAAGGGTTCTGCAACAGTCTGTAGAGTCACTATAAGGAGCCCTAGTGGTATTGTCAAGTAAAGGAAGGGTTGTTAAGCGATGGTTGGCAGTTCAAACCCACCAGCCTCTCTAAGGGAGAAAGATGAGGCTTCTGTAAGGATTTACAGAAATTCAGAAACCCAATATAGGGTCACTGTGAGTCAGAATCAATTTAATGGTGTAGATTGTTGTTTCAATTCTGTTTCAAAAGTTTTAATGGTGCACTTTATCATGCTTTGGACCACTTACCAAAAGTTTTGTGGTTCAAACCTATTAGTTGCCTCATGGAAAAAGGATGAGGCCATCTATTTCCATAAATATTTACAACCTCAGAAACCTTGGTATATGTCTGCTCTGCCATTCAGGGTTGTTATGCATCAAAATCCACTTGACAGCAGGAAGTTTATTCCCTGTAAAAACTTGTTCTACTGTGGTGATTTACATGTTGCTGTGATGTTGGAAGTTACATCACTGATATCATATATATGGCAAGCTCATTGAGCACTTATGAGACGGAGTACAATTGCCCCTGTTCTGAAACTAATTCTTATTTATCTATGGTTTTTGTACAGCTTTATTGGCATAGAATCCACATAGCACAATCAGTTTTTATGAAGCAGAATAAATAATGGTTGAGACTTCTTTTTAAATTTTTTTTTTAAATCATGAATTAGGTCCAGGTTTACATGTCAGATCTTTTTTTTTCAGTTTCTTCTTTTTTAAATCTTTTAATTGGGAGCTTGGACAACTCTATCACAGTCAATAGGTCAAGCGCATTTGTACATTTGTTCCATCATCATTTTCAAAACATTTTCTTTCTATTTGAGCCCATGGTATCAGCTTCTCATTTCCCCTCCCTCCTCCACCCTTTCTTCTTGCCAAACATTTGATAATTTATATATTATTATTTTGTCTTGTCTTACACTGTCAAATGTCTCCCTTCACCCACGTTTCTGTTGTCTGTCCCCTTGCATTGGGGGGGGCGGGGGTGGGTTATAGGTAGATCATTGTGATTATTTCCCCCATTCTCCCCGCATCATCCTCTGCCCCTCCAGGTATCACTGCCCTCATTATTGGTCCTGGGGAGTTTATCAGTCCTGGATTCCCTGTGTTTCCAGCCCTTATCTGTACCCATGTATGTGCTCTGGTCTAGCTGGATTTGTAAGGTAGAATTGGGGTCCTGATAGTGGGTGGAGGGGGGGAAGCATTAAAGAACTAGAGGAAAGATATACTTCATGGGAGCTCATCTCTTCCTTGTAACCCTTCTATAAGGAGTTGTCCCATTATCTATAGGTGGACTTTAGATGTCCACTCTATGCTACCCCTAATTCACTTCGATATGATTCTTAGTTTGGAGTCTTTGATGTCTGACCCTGAGTCCATCAACACCTCATGATCACACAGGCTGCAGTGCTTCTTCCATGTGGGCTCGGGCTTTGTTGCTTCTCAACAAGATGGGTGCTTGTTTATCTTCAAGACTTTAAGATGCTATATCTTTTGGTAGCTGGACACCATCAACTTTCTTCACATTTGCTTATGCACCCAATTTGTCTTTAGTGATCATGTTGCGAAGGTGAGCATCACAGATTGCCAGATTATTAGAACAAAGTCTTCTTGCATAGAGGAAGTACTTGAGTAGAGTAATTGAGTTAGGTCCCATGCCGAGACTAACTCTTTTTTTTAATTAAAAGTTGTTTTATTGGGGGCTTGTACATCGTTTTTCACAATAAATAAACTGTGCCAAGCAAGTTCACATGTTCCTTGCTGTCATCATTCTCCAAACATCCACCTTTCCCCTTGAGCCCTTGATTCAGCTTTTCCAACCTTTCCCCTTTTTCCCTGCTCTCCCTTCCTGCCAGCCCTCAACACTTTATAAATTATTATTGTTCAGTCATATCTTACACTGCCCGACCTCTCCCCCAACCCATTCCTTTGATTCCTGTCCTTCCAATAGGAGCTTATATGTATATCCTTGCAGTTGGTTCCATCTCTCTACACCACCTTCTCTCCACCCATCCAGCAGCTCCAATCTCATGATGGTGCCCAGCTACCAAATGATTGAATATCTGGAGTCTCAAAGAGTTGAAGATAAAGGGTCACCGTTCAGCACAGAAACAGCAAAGTACACTTGGAAGAAGCACACCAGCCTGTGTGATCAAGAGGGGCCGAGAGAGCAGGTATTGAGCATCAAAGAACAAGAATGACAACATTGCAAATGAGGGCGAGAGCAGGGGG
>PVJH01001867.1:0-57682 GCA_004026705.1 Nesogale talazaci | reverse complement strand
TACAAGATTATGCAAATTCCTGTATTTAAAAAGTAGCCCTCAGATACAGAACTATGTCACATGTCTGAATCTGTTAGATGTAGAAAGGAAAAAGAAATAAGTTGGGGAAAGTGCACTTACGTTCTTTCAAGCAATATAGTGAGTCTGTGAATTCATAGTTGCTGATAGTCACTGAAAGCAAATGTCAAGTATAAAATGCCTTTTATACTTGAATTAGTTTATGATGCCTATATGTTAAAATGCTCAAATCTAGCACACTAGTCAAGAAGCCATGAGGACATATGTATACAAAAAAGATAAACTCCAGTGTATTTATATAGTTCTTTGCCAAGAAAGTGAAAATGTTTTAAGTAAATATTCTGAGAGCTAAGATGAGATGAGAACACGTGAGATACGAGTGATATTTGAACGCTTCTCACTTGGCTCTGTTTTCAGAAACACAATGCTCTGCAACATTTTCGTGAGCACTTGTCAGCCTCTCTAACTCCTGGAGAGCCCTGAAAGGTGCCAATGTGATCCTGAAAGGCTCAAGTTAAGCCTGGGGGTTATGTAAACAGCCATTGTCATGAAGACCAAAGTTGGACTTGAAAATAGGTGAAAATCTCAGGCCATGGAAGTCTCTTTCCACATGACAGTTATTTAATCCTTACTTCCCACAGTCTATTGGAACCCGGGTACCTGGCGTTAGGAATGGCCCACTTGCTGCAACCAGTGGTGATGACCCTAGAATCCAATCTGCATGGACTTCCTTGGGTGCAAATCCAGGGACAGTGGAAGAGACAGAGGCATGTGGAGTCTTGCTTGCTCCCATTGGTCTTTTGGTGGCCCGCTGGACTGCCGGCACCTCCAAGTCCCTCACTCAGGACCCTGCAGTGTGCACTCAGTGCACCTCTAAGCTGAGCTGGCTCTTTCTGGGGCTGTTCGGCCTGGGCTTCCCTGCACACTGCCCTCTGGACGCCCCCAGTAAGGCAGGGTGACCCCAGAGCATGACCAGGACCTGATTGTCCCCAACACATACCCACCTATCCCTAACCCTGCCCCCCACCCCCACTCCACGCCAGTGTCCTTTGAACTAGGCCCCAGGCTCTCAAGGAGGGGAGGAGGAAAGGTCAGTGGAGCAAAGAGGCACTGGCAGAGGTGCCCTGACCGCTGCGGGCAACATGCCCTAGTTCATTATGGTGAACAAGCACTACTTTGCAATGCGTATCAAATATGTTATTACTATTCCTGTATTATGCTAAAGATGTTTTAGTGTCTCTAGAAACGCTTCTTTAATGTTTTCATTCCTAAAATTGTACACTGCTTATTTATGTACCAAAGGCAATCATTTGAGTACCGTATCCAGCTGTGCTCATCTACCTGCAAAGTCAATACATAAGCAGAATTAGGAACAGACCTCTTTCTTAAATCTGAGGGCTCCCTGTTCATAAATACGCCAAGGCCCTCTCTGTCAGCAAAGAATCCCTAGACTGAAAGATCGCGGCCAAGACCCAGGGAACACTACCATCTGGTGGCCAAATAACACTACTGCAAAAATAAAAGTGACATCCCGCGGGCCCCTCCCTCCTTGCTTTAACAAGTAGTTGTTTACAACACAAATTTTAAGACGCGTGAAATGAACTCTTAAATCACACACCACAGGGATCAGCTGAACTGTGTTTTCATTAATAGCCACATAATTATTAGCGCTTTGCAATAACTGTTTGCTTTAATTCTTTTACCTTTCCTCTGACGTGCTAAAAAAAAAAATCCCATCTGAAGAAACTCTGCGAGCCTAAAGACACTGCCAAATGTTTTTCTCTCATTATAGTTGATCATTCCGTTTTTCTTCCCTATCCATCACTTGTTAATTTTCAGAAACGGAGATAGATTTTATCATTAAAATGCCCACCCAGCCATTGACTAGATTCCCACGCAAAGCAACTCAAGAAGACAGAGCGGACGACTGCGGGAGAAACCCGTCTTTGTAGACAGTCTCGTCTTCCTCCCACAGAGAACGGGAGGGTTTGAACTGCTGACCTCGAGCAGCGTCTGCTACCCACGGCTGCTTCTAATTAAAATGCAATGCGCAGTGTAGATTCTAAGGAGTGATTGAGATCAATCGAGAGAATTGCAAATGATAAAAGTAATCTAATCACAAGTATGAAAAACCACTAGCCTTTGCACCAGACTCTTCACCGGCTTACATTTGAGGAAACGGATCCGTTTCTTGTACCTGAATTTTATCAACTTTAGCTCTTCTGGATTCCTTGCCAACTGCTTCCAACCAGGCAGATGATAAAGACAGGTCACACGTTTGTGTAAATTTTAATGTCTTGGAAATGCCTATCAGATCCTTGTAGCAGATCTTGGTGTTATCATACATGTGTCAATACATATGCGGCTCTGTAGCATAGAGTAGCCCCGGATTCATTCTCTAACTTTTCTGAATTTCTTTTTCTTCCTTGAGGACAGGCTAAAGCTTGTTCTGTAAGTTCCCCAATGGTATATGTGCATATATACTTAACTATACTTTTCATGCAATATTTTCTCAGTGTAGATTCAAGGATCCTTCACGTACTGTACTTATTAAATAATAAAATTATTTTTGTCCCAATGCACAGCTTTAAACATGCATGACTGAAATGCTAAAATAAAAATGACCCCTCTCAATCAGTTATTCTTTATAACAATTTCAGAGGTAAGTTGAAAAGATACTTGGGCCCACTTATTCTTTGATTTTCCACTCTCCCTTTCCCAAAGTAAATCAAGTGCAAAATCAACGATAGATGAAGGACTTGACGGCACTGGAGCATCTAGCTTGTGTTACTACCTACCAACAAGTCCTTCAAGAGAGGTTCAGATGGACATTACTGGGTTTGTGGATGGTTTCCTTAATTAAAAAAATGCAAGTGCTTTGGTGCAAGAGCCTTTGATGCTATGGGTTTGGCCTTGGACTGCTAACCACAAGGTCAATGGTTCAAATCCCCCTGCAGCTTACATAGAAATCTACAGTCTAAGACAGTCTATCTAGGGTTACTATGAGTCTGAGCAGACTCAATGATAGTGGGTTTAAGATTGGCTTTTGGGCTGAGCCCAGGAGGCATAGTGGTTGAATGTGGGACTGCGGCCCATGGGCTTGGTGGTTCAAATCCAGCAGCAGCTCTCCAGGAGCAAGGCTGGGTAGCTCCCATGACCACCAGAGGGCAGCGATGACAAAAAAAAGATTGGATTTCAGTTTTGATGATTTCTAACAGAATATCTTCCATAAGAGTACATACCACCTTGTTTCTCTGGTATTTGTTCAGAAAATCATTTTTCAACATTCGCTAAGCCATCTCCAATGTTCCACATGCTACTACCGACAACACAGAGTTCACCAAATAAGAAGCAACTTTATCACCTATTATAGTCTACTATTCAGAGGAATTCCCCTCTTATCACAGTCGGGTGGAGTCAAATTGCTTCTGATTCCCAGCAATCCTATGAAAAAGAGAACTACAACTATCTGGTCTTGTGCCACCCTCAATCATTCCTGTATTTGAGCCCACTGTTCTAACCACGGTGTCACTTTATCTTAAGGGGACAAGGATATCTTTCTCTGTTTTGCCCATGCTATACTTTACTGAACACGGCAGTCTTCTGCAGGACCTGCTCCCTCCTGAAAACACATCCAAAGTACATGCAATGACATCGTACAATTCTCCCTCTACTGAAATTCATCTAAGACAGATTCGTTCATTCCTGCCACCATCATATATCAAGTGCATCAATTCTTCTCCAGTCTTCCGTATTCATTGTCCATGGCTCACAAGCATAGATGATTGAAGACACCATGACTTTGGTTTACCTTAGTCTTCAAGGGGACATCTTTGCTTGTTAACACTTTGAAGAAGTCTTATGCAGCAAATATGCCCAATGCAATCTGTTCTTTCATTCCATGATTGACATTTTGTATCTGTGAAAAATGAAATTTTTGCCAACTGCAAACTTTTCTCTGTTTATCATGCTATTGCCCATGGTACAATTGTGAAAAATTTTGTTTTCTTTACAATGGAATGTAGCTCATACTGAAAGCTATAGACTTGGATTTTCTCCAGTAAGTCCTTTTCATTTTCTGTAAGTAAAGCTGTGTCATCTGCATATTGATGTTTGTTATCTAGCCTTTTTCAAATTCTGCTCTAGAATTTCCATTTTTTATAATGTTGCCTATAGATTGTTATGATCACCATGGTTGAATGCTTTAGTCATCATTAAAACAAAAGTAAATATTTTCTAATATTCTTTGCTTTGAGCCAAGATACCTCTGATATCACCCTGTTTTGAATTAATCTTAGGTTTCTGGCAATTCCTTTTCTCACTATAATACTGCAACCATCTTTGAAGTATCTTCAGCAAAATTTTCCTTACATGTGATATTGATAACATTGTTCAATATGCTATGGATTTGCTCTATTGGGACACTTATCTTTGGAATGGACATGATATGAACCTCTTGAAATCTGGGCATGAATGTGTATTTCTTCCATTCAGCTGGCAAATTTTCTGATATAAACTAGTTAGTGCATTTAGTTGACATTCTAACAGTCCTGGAGACTTTTTTTGTTGGCTAATAGACTTCAGTTAAGCTTAGACTTCTTCCTTTGGTACCATTGTTTCTTGATCATATAAAACTTACTGAAATGATTGAACATTGACCAATTAATTTTGCTATAGTGACTATGTATATTTCTTCCATAATCTTTTGATGCTTTCACAACGATTAATATTTTCCCATCAAATGCTTAAATGTTTCAACTTGCGATCTATTTTGTTTTTTTCTTCCTTTAATTCCATTGAGAAATACTAAGCTTGTTCTTTCCTTTGGGTTTTCTAAGTCCAGGTCTTGACATATTTCCCTATAATACTTTTCTTTATCTTTAAAAGTATTGTTCAGCTCTTTTTAAATTCATAATATCTTCCAGTTGTTATAGGACTTTCTGAGTCTCTCAGTGGACAAGAAAGATTGTCTCTGTTCCACAACATAGGGTTGCTTTAACACTTTGCCAGTTGGCTTTGAAGTTATGTGACTGACACTTTGAAATGCATGTCTTGAACTCTGTTGCTGGCCTTGAAAACACAGTGTAGTCCATATATAAAGGTTAACATAATCATATCAAATATACGAACCAAATTTGATAAAGAATCTAGAAGAATTAGTTAGTTTGTTGGTTATGTATGACATAGTAACCCAACACCAAACTCATTACCATGGAGTTGTTGTTGACTTACAGTGACCCTACAGGACAGGGTAGAACGGCCCGCTGAGTTTCCAAGGCTTTAAGAGAGTAGGCAATCCCAACACTCTCCCACAGGATGGCTGGTGCTTTCACACTGCTTCCCTTTTGAATCACAGCCCCATGCATTCAGACACACACACCGCCCTATCTCATAGTAACTGAAAGACATTAAAAGGAACTTATTTTAAAATGATAAATATTGAAACTAATGAACTGAGATAATCTTTATCTAGTGAAGGAGCTCTTATAGAATAGTAGTTAAGGGCTTGGCCCCTAACTTCAAGAATGCCATTCAAGCTAACCAGCTGCTCCCCTGCTTCCATAAAGATTAGGGTCTGTGGAACCTTACAGGGGCATTTTTCCTCTCTTCTAGAGGGCCATTGTCTGTTGGCATAGACATGGCAGTCTTTTTATTTTTTAAGTCTAGTAAAAGACTATGAAAGAATATTTATTCTTAAAAAAAAGAAATGTGAAAAAGAAAGATATTTATTCTTTATGAATAATTAATATTAGCTGAAAAATGGTCACATGACTAGGCAGAAATCAGTTGTCCATGGATTCCCCTACATGGAATGCATCATTACCCTTAGATGCAACATGAACTTGACAGAACTGTGGAAGTTTCTAGAAACAATCTTGATTAATGTGTTCTCCCAAGATAAGTACCACCTGTTTCCAACAGACTTGGAAGCATGCCTTCTTCAATATCTTTAAGATGTTTCTGAGAGCAAGTTACAAGAGCCCACCTCCGCTTGCTCAGGCTTATGAAGTTGAAGGAGCCAGTGCTTTATGATCCCTCATTAACCTAAAGCAGCGGTTCTCAACCTTCTTCACATCGCAACCCTTTAGTACAGTTCCTCAGGTTGTGGTGACACCCTCCCCCAACCATAAAACTATTTTCATTGCTACTTCATAGCTATAATTTTGCTACTGTTATGAATCAGGCAACCCCTGTGAAAGGGTCGTTCAACTTCCAAAGGGGTTGAGACCCACCAAGGTTTGAACGAAATGGCAATGAATTTAGTTCGGGGTCTTTGTTTTCGGTTTTGCTTCGTAGCTTGTGCAGCAGAATTAGTTAGTTCGGAACCCCCCCCCCCACTCCTCCCTCACAATAACGTCTACACTCCGACTTCTTGTGTAACTTCTGAAAAAAGTCATATAGCTCTGAAATTCTCCTTCTTCATAGCTGAGACCACAGAAAATCAAACTATATTCTAATAAAATATTTACAATGAACCACTATTTTAAGCAAAAAAGATTACTTAAATAGTAACTGATTTTTCTAAAACTAAAATATTTTCCATTTGCCATGACACTGTACAGATGCCTGCTTTCGTCTTGGTCCTAGGCCAGACCTTTCTTCTTTTTAACTTTTGGAGAGAACAATATAATGAAGTTTCAACTATGCATTCAAGACCAATCTTGCCTCATTTGTATTCCTTGCTCTTTAACCTTGTGGGATTTCTTTCAAGAAAGGAAAAAAAGAACAGAAATATTATTTCATTTTAGGTAATTAGAAAATACATCAGTAGGTGCATTAGCATTCTATAAATGGCAAAGATTCTTAGAACACAGAAGATAATTATTATACATGAATATTTTTGTAATTTCTTAATATCATCTATTATTAAACCAGTATTAAAACTTCCTAGTTTGTCTTTTCGTCTTCTTTTTTAATTATTTAATTGGGGGCTCATACAACTCTTATCACAATCTGTCCATCCATCCGTTGTGTCAAACACATCTGTACATTTTTGGCCATGATCATTTTCAAAACATTTTCTTTCTACCTGAACCCTTGGTATCAGCTTCTCATTTTTCTCCTCCCTCCTCCACCCTTCCTCCTCTCTTATAGTTTGAACCAGAATCTAACTATGGCACACAAATTGAAATTGATTTTATACATATTTGGATTCCCTGATTTAAGCCCATTCTTTTAAAATTTCTTTAAGAAGTTCTATTGAGTTTTTCACAGTATGATTTTGGCTTCAGATGAATAGGCATGGAACTGGTTTTCATTTTGTTAGTTACATACAGCAACCTCTTGCGTACACTTGAACTAACAAATGATGCCCTTCTGTTGATTTCTAGACATCTTCTATCTCTAGGTTTTTGTATCTTACACAGAGTGGTCATTTCATAATGTGTCAACTTCAGATGTAGAAGTGGAATCTGGTCTGTCACTCAAGCCTGGTGGAGCCTCCTGTGGGCGTGGTCTCCTCATAAGGTAAGCCCCAGGTTCCTCCTCGTCTCTCTGCTTCACCTTTCTGTTGGTGAGACATGAGGCTCAGACCTGTCAGCGCCTTGTGATCCCTCTACGGCCACTGGATCCACAACACTCTGCTCCCACTAGCCTGTGATCTCTCTGGGTTCTGCATCGTTGCATATAGCTGTGTGAGTTTAAAGAGGGATTTATGGAGTAATATTGGACTTATGGACTAGTATCTGGTTTATGGATTTGATCTAGACTGGACTGGGATATTTTCCTGAGATCTAACTACTTTTTGATAGAAATCTCACTCTTACACATATATGAGTGCCATTGGATTTGTTTTTCTAGTCAACCCGGCCCAACATACATAGTATTTCCTTATATCATTTTTGTTCTTTTCTGATCTAGATATAATGTATTCCTGATACCATATATGCTAGGCTTATTTTGCCTGTGTGGGAGTTTCCCTCTAAATATTCCTCTGGCCCATTTTCCTATGAATTGTTTATTACATTGAGAGCCATGATTCAGCCAAGGTTCAGCTTTGACTCTTAAATATTATTAAATATTTTAGCTAGTACATATACTAGCTGTTTCTCTTAATCATTTTAGCAGCCAGTGTGACCACTATTAAGTCAAGTTTTAGGGAGTTTCTAGTTCCTAGATATGATTTTTGTTTTCTGAGATTAAGTAGCTATGAAATTGGGACGTCATATATCTTTCAGTCATGTAATTCAGGTTAGGAGCAAGACTTGTGGGTGCCTTGCAATAGTTAATAGTATGTCGCCTCCTCAGACTGCTTCCTTTACATACCTGTGATGTGGAAGAAGAGATAACATACTCTTTAAATAATGAAAATTATCTTTTGATGTATAAATGACGTCCTTTAGGTAAGAAAAACTTGTAACTTTTTTTTGTGTGTACATGTTCTTTTTCTCCAACAAACATTTCTTGGACATCTTTTCTTTGCTGGGAACTATTCGGGTATGGAATGAAAATGATCAAATCCTCTCATTCATGAGCTAACGTGAGCGCAGAGCAGTAGAGCAGAGAATCGTTAGGCATGAAAATATAGGTAAGTCGGTAAAACTGCATTATTGTTGGCAGGTTCTGTCAAGTCATTCTAACTTATAAACAATTGATGTATAACCGAACTTGGTTCTGACTTGCAGAGAACGTATATGCAACAGCTGCAATACAGCCATCCTCACAAACCACGTTTGAGCTCCTATTTGCCATATGAATATCACTGTTGTAGCCTCTATGCTCAATTCATGTCTCTGAGGACTTTCTCTATTTCTGATCTTCTTCATTACCAAGCATGAGATTATTTCTCGGGAACCAGTCTCTCCTGACAACATGTCCAAACTACATAAAATGAGGAACATGAAGTAATAAAGGGTGTTGGGATGAGAAGAGAAGTCAAGCAGACTATGAGTTAAAGTGCTGGAAGTATTCTTTTCTTAGCTCTCGGGTAAAGAAGTAAGCAACTGGGTGAAGCTAGGGAACAAGACAGACAACATTTGAGTACAAAACATTCCAAGTCTGCATAACCCATGTGTCTTCTCTTTTTCTACTTAGTCCAAGTCCAAATTGGCAGATACATTTTTATTCATGACATGGAAGTTTGTGTCTAATTTTACATTCAGACTTCAAATATTATGCACAAAAATGATTGTGCTGAAATAATACATGTTTTGTTTGTAGATGAAAGAAAAAAGGTTTCTCCAGCATTTTTCCTGTTAATCAAAACGTTTCAGATTAGCTGCCATAGTAATATCTTAAATTCATTTTCACAATATGAAAGAAAGTGATTGGAACTAATTTTCATTTTGTCAGTTATGTAGAACACCTTGAATGAAACCTAAATTAACTGGTACCTTGCTCTTGATTTATTTCAATAATGTTATGCTAGCCTTTAAGTTTTTGTACCTTCTGTTCCTTCCTAGCTTTCTTGTATACTATGTTATTTTATAGAAAATTTAAAATTATTTATTTATTTTATTGGGACTTTTACATCTCTTATCACAATCCATTCATATACCTATTGTGTTAATAGATATATGTTGTCATCATCTTTTTCAACATATTTTCTTTCCACTTGAGCTCCTGGCCTCAACTTCTTATTTCACCCCCTCCCTCCCCCATGCCCCTTTAATAACTTATAAATTATCCTTTTTTTCACATCTTATACTGAACACAATCTCATTTTGCCCACTTTTATGCTGTCCATCCCCTTGGGGTGGGGGCATGTTGATCATTGTGACTGGTTCCCCCTTCCTCCCCCTTCGTCCTAGTATCACTGCTTTCCTGTGGTAGTTACATAATCTGATGTCAATTTGAGCCTTGAGAGGATTAAGAGTGAAGAGTTAGAGTCTAGTCTGTCAATTGGGTTGTAGCCAATGAAGTCTCTTTGTGAGCATGACCTTCCTCTGAGGGTTCTGATAACTTCTGTATTTTCTTCTTTGGAAATGGGAGACATTTCTCTCTGTCTGCTGACTCCCTAGGAGACATTTCAGGTGACAAGACACGTGGAACTACACTAGTCCCTGAGCTGGAGAAGTCATATGGACCAAGCCTGATGCAACCAGAGGACTTCAGTCCTCTGAAGTCAGAGAAGTCACTTAAACCCCCCTACCAGCACTGAGATGCTTACAACACAACTGGATCCCAAGACTTTCTGCCCAGACTAACACATTCTCTTATTGGTCCTGAGGGTTTATCTGTTCTGGATTCCCCAGTTTGGGAGCCTTTAGCTGTACCAGCATACATGTTCTGGTCTAGCCAGATTTGTAAGATAGAATTGGGATTATGGTATTGGGAGATGGGAGAGGGAAGCATTACAGACCTAGAGGAAGGTTGCATGTTTTGTCGGTGCTATACTGCATCCTGACTGGCTCTTCTCTTCCTTGTGACTCTTCTGACAAGGGGTATCCAATTGACTACTGATGGGCTGTGAGTTTCCACTCTGCCCTCCCCCTCATCCATCCCATTGGTATGCTTTTTGTTTATTTGTTTGTTTGGGGTCTTTGACTCTTGATACCTGAGCCCATCGACACCTCATGACTACAGGGGTTGGTGTGCTTCTTCCATGTGGGCTTTGCTGCTTCTTAGCTAGAAGGACGCTTGTTTATATTCAAGCTTTTAAGATGCAAGATGCTATATCTTTTGATAGCTAAGCACCATTAGCTTTCTTCACCACATTTGCTTATGCACCCATTTTGTCTTCAGTGATCATGTGAGGGAAAGTGAGCGTCACAGACTGCTGTGGTAGTAGAACAAATTGTCTTGGCATTGAGGGAGTACTGGAGTGAAGGCCCAAAGTCCATCTGCTGTCATAACACTTCATAACTAAATATATGTACATAGATCTATTCCCCTATCATTATATTTAAATATATATTTATTATTATTATATTATATTATATATTATATTATATATTATATTATATTATTATTATATTATTATATTATATATATATACACATATACATGTCCACATTTAGACCTCTATAAATGTCTTTCCCTTCAGTTCTTTCCTCTATTTCCTTTTACTTTCCTCTTGTCCCACTATCATGATTAACCTTCTTCAAGGTTTTGGTAATTCCATTCAGCTACATTGCACTTGAGGGAGCACCCCACATCCCAAGCATCCTATGCCCTCCTTTCTATCAGTTTTGGGTCATTTATTCTTCCCTTGTCCCTGGGTTTGCTGGAACCCCCTTCATTTTCTTCATTTCCCCCTTTCCCATGTCTACCCTGAACCACTAGTCTCATTGTACTCACCTCCAGATTATTCATTCCACCCACCTTGTCTACCATGTATAGACAATAATATGTGCAGAAGCAAAGCAAAAGCAAAGCATAACCAAAAAAGAAGACAAAAAGTAAATCGACATCAATTAATACAACAAAATAAAAGCATAAAGAAAAAAGAAAAACCAACAGCAAAAACTGAAAAGCCCTCAGTTTTTGGTCTGTCAGTTGACCTTTATGAGTGTTTTCCAGTCGAGTCTGCTGGGGTGCCATGCCCTGGCCCCTAGTCCACCTTTGGCATTCCTCAAGGACTTTTTGTTTTGATCCCTTTGTTGCTCTGCTGTACATCCTTCGTGTTCACACTAGTGCAGTGGGGTCGGCTCCCATGTCCTGAGTGCTGTGTCCCTTTGTACTGTAAGGGATGTTACCATCATCTCTTGTGATGAGGCTGACCCTGCAATCCTCTCTGTGCAGTGGCTGCTCTGAGCTGGAATATCATCCCCAGAGGTTTGTGAGCTGGTTGTGTTCTACTCTCTCCTTCCCTCTTTGTTGTGCAAGTATTATAGAAAGCTTCTCTAATTTATTTGTAATGATTTTTATTCCCATTAAATGATTAGTTGGCAAATCAGAACTCTTAAAGATATAGGATTTTGTGTCTGCAGGCCAACTTCTGCCACTTTCTGTGGGAGGGACTTATGAAAAACCTCTGACTGTGACAGCTTTGAGAGTTTTCCTTTTCCTACATTTGGAATAACAATAGCTATAACCAAGAAAGAGGTGAAAATGAATTGAGATCATGTGGAAAATATTGGCTATTAAATTGACATGTGTACCAATGAATGTGAAGAAAAGAGGGATTACTGTATATCATGAAGGTCTCCATTTTAACATATTTGCTGATATTTTTATTTTTAAAATTATTTATAATGTTTATTTGAACTTTTATCCGGATAACTTAATTTTTAATATTATAAAAACTTGTATGTTGCAAAATTCAAATGCACTTATCTATTTTATAATTTATATTATAAAATTATATTTTCTTTTAATAATAAATAGCAGAAAGCTATTTTAATAATAAATGTGATTAAAACAGAAAACAGACTTTAAAAACTATTGTGAATGGGAGGTTTTAATGAACAAATAATCATTTTTACATTAAAAACTCAAGCACATTTTGCTTCATAAAATTCATTGCAATCCCTTCAATGTAGCACCATCTAGTTGACCTCTTTATGTTTTCTATTTCCATTCCTCCTTCTTAATTAATCCTTTTGAACTTTGGCCTTGGGGTAAATGTGTTCCATTTTGATCTCAAATAATTCATACTTCTAAGGTGTAGGTACCTCCCTTGTGTTTATGGTCCTAGTATGGACCTCTGTATTGTTTGGCTGGACACTGAGTTTTGGGGATAGTTCATTTCCAGACCTGAAGGAAGCCACAGTCTCCATGCGTCCTACCAGTCTCGATCTGACCAGCAAGCCTTGTCTTTGTCTAGGATTTTGAATTTTGTTCCACATTTTTCTCACATTCTATTCCAGACTTTCTAATGTGGTTCTTTGCAGAGTGCTTAGCTGTGGCAGCAGGACCCCATCAGGTTCTTCTTATCGTCAGTCTGTACAGACTAACGTTTGCTTGCTCCCTGGGCTCACTGGACTCGTTTCTTATGTGAATCTTTTGATTTCCATTACTCTTCTGTCTTCTGGAGAGTGAGAGACCCAATATTTGCATCTTGGAAGACTCCTCATACGCTTTTTTGGGGGAAGGGGGTGCAACACTGCCCTCTGGTGGGAGTGGGAAGCCCAGTCTTGCTCCTGGAGAGCTGCTGCTGGATTTGAACTGCCAAATCAATGGGCCGCAGTTCCGCACTCAACCACTACACCACTGGGGCTGGGCCCCAAGCTTTGAAGATCCCAGGTACTACTCCTCAAAATAGGATTTAGAAAATTAAAGAAAGAGAACAGACATGTGCAATGAAGACACCTGGAAAAAGTTGTAATATAATTGTGTACAGAGGGGCATGCACAAAGTTTGGGAGGAAATTCCATACTTTCCATGAACTTTTTTGAAGCCTACCTTTTTTCGTAGAACCCACATAGAAGTCTGAGAACAGTTAAGTGGAAAATGTCCAGAAGTATATTGAAGAGCTAGGTTCTCTGAGGAAGCAAAAGTCAAGCAATTTGGTAGACAGACTGTATGGAATTTATTAAAAATTCAAGTCAGTTTGGAGTAAGTTGCTCTGATAAAGGCTAACACCAATGAGAGGAAGAAATGTGGACAAATTTTAAGGAATTCCTACTAAGAGACTCTTGAACACCTTTAAGAAGAGATACCTTTTTTCTTTTACTTTTTAAAAGATTGCACAACAAAGAATTGACACTGAGCCAAGTCCCAGAGGTGGACGAATTAGGGCTTGTGATGAAGAGGATAAGAGCCACTCTATGGGGCTCAAATTCTGTTTCCTGCAGAGGACAGAGTCAGTGATGAAACTGAGAAGATGGTTTGACACTGTATGTGTTGTGCTTCTTTGCTTTGTAGGTTTTGGAAAGGAAATTCATGTAGTTGTGAATTTCATTCAGGAAGGAATTACAGTCAGTAAGATCAAATATGAGATAATGAAAATAATCCTCTCAGAAAGTAAAGAAATTTCCGCAGAAAGTGAAATCAGAAAGTGGAGATGGAAACTGAAGGAAAGATATTTGACGCCTATGTGTGGGTAAGAGTGTATCAAAGATGACTATGATTGTCTGGGAAAAGGAGGCATTGTAAGAGACTAGCATGACATGAGAAAGAGTTGGCTGGGAGCTAATGAAGATATAATGATGGTTATTTTGATGATGCTGGATTCTGTCATAGAATACCTGTGGGACTTTTAAGGGTTGTGTCCAGCATACTGCTGGAATTTCTTCTCTGAATTTGAGTAAAATTATCAGAGCTATGTTTTGAAAGGTAGATGTGGGAATGGTTAAAACTGACATAAATGTTGAGTTTTCTCAAGTGGAAGAGATTGAGAATAAAGGGGGAAATATCCTACAGGAGCCTACCTGTTCAGTAATCTGAAGAAAAAGAGGCTTATTTACCCTGCCTGAGCAAAGATTTAAGAGTGCAGATTGGCACCCCTTATTTCTGAGAACGGCACTATACTGGAGATAATAGGAGTTTCACAGACTTGATCGGTAATTTTATTTCCTAGCTTATTTTTTTTTTATAATCTTGTCACAAAGCTGACAAATTTTTATTTTGTTTTAGTTTTTTATTACTGAAAGAGAGAGGGAGGAAAAACTTCTCTAGATTAATGATTGTACTAAAAGAGACATCATTAAATGAGTGGGGGGGAAACAGGCTACAGAGTTGAGGAAGTTATTTGCAAAACAGATAAAGAACATTAAAAGGACTTATAGTAAGAATATGTGTGAACTTCAAAAATTCATTATCATTACTTCCATTTTCCCATAGATGTTTGATACCCCCATATATCAAGAACTTTAATCAATTAGTAAGGAAAACAAATATAGAAAATGGGTAATATAGAATATAGACAATATAGAAAATGGTATATACACGTTATAGAATATAGAAAATGGGTAAGATAGAAATATTATATAGAAAATATGGACAATGGGTATAGAAATATAGAAAATGGGTAATACTTGATTGGTTCTTACTACACAAAAAAATGGTTTTTACTATATTCCAGTGCATAAAATGTGCTTTTAGGGGAAAAATAAACATGCTTCATTTTCTCAGAGGCATGTTCATAAGACAGATGCCAGAGATGGCACCAAAATAGAGTCCCATGCCTAGAATTCCCCTTGAATGATCCATAGATCGACAAGACAAAAGGCCAATTGTAGGAATTTGGACATGGGACCTGGATTCCCAGCACTCCAAGAAGACTTTAGACTTCCCTCTTCACTGTTCACACCCAGAAAATACTGCTGAGCTCACAGTGATCTCCCGTCTATAGTTAGCTCATCAGGGTCAGTGGCGCAGCTGATACCACTGGCTCTGTAACCCATTGAGCCAGGGGGTGTCTCACAACTCTCTACCCTATATTAACAAGGAGGTCTCTAAAGGGTTCCAGAGGCAGATTAAAAACAAACCAACCAACAAACATAAAGAGATCTAGGGTTGAGTTTTTGGTTCTCAGTAAATCCTTCCTTTGATTTAAGAACAATTCATTCTTTTTTTTTCCAATCATTTTATTAGGGGATCATACATCGTTTTTCACAATATATAAATAAGCATACTCGTCAAGCACCCTCACATGTCCACTTCTATTATTGGTCCCAATCGTCCACCTTTTTCCCTTTAGCCCCTAGTATCAGCTTATCCATTCCTTCCCCTCTTCCCCGGTCTCTCCTCCCCTGCAACCCTCAATAGTTTATACATTGTTATTGTTTTGTCATATCGTACACTGCCCGACCTCTCCCCCAACCCACTCCTTTGATGCCTGTCCTTCAAATAAGAGCTTGTGTATATATCCTTGCTGTTGGTTCCGTCTCTCTACCCCCCCTTCCCTCCACCCTTCCAGTATCTCCACTCTAACCACCGGCCCGAAGGGGCCCATCCATCCCTGTTTCCCCATATCTCCAGCTCCCCTCTATGCCAGTGTGACTTCTCCAGTCCATCTGGATTTGCAAGGTAGAGTTGGGCCCATGATGGTTGGAGGATGGGGAGGAAGGCTTCAGGAACTAGAGGAAACTTGTATGTATCATCACTGCCTGGCTGCCCCCGACTGGTCTGTCTCCTCCCCGTGACTCCCCTGTAAAGGGGTGACCAATTACCCACCAGTGGGCCTTAGGTCCCCACCCTGCTCTCTTCCTCCTATGTAATGATGTGATTCTTGTTCTTTGGTGCTTGATATCTGCTCCCTTCGGCCCCTCTTGATCACGCATGCTGGTGTGCTTCTTCCATGTGGACTTTACTGTTTCTGCACTGAATGGTGACTCGATTATCTTCAAGTCTTTGAGATTCCAGGCATTCAATCATTTGTTAGCTGGGTACCATTGTTTCTTCTACTTTGTTTGCCTTTGTATCCATGAACAATTCATTCTTACATCATGACTAGGCTCAAGAGTCTCCCTCAAGAAGGGAACACAGAAGATAAGTGTGCAGATGAAATTAGATGGTGCCCAGCTATCAGATAAGGTAACATCTGTGGTCCTAAAACCTTATCTCCAAACAAGCAGGCATCACAGTGAGATGGCGACTAAGTCCACATGGAAGAACACCAACATGAGTCATTCACTAGAGGTCTCTAAATCATACAGTCCAAAGCGGAAGATGGGAATCATGTTAGAGTCTGATTTGTGGGTTCTTACAGAATTTCAAAATGCTGGACAATACAACTGTTCATAAGTGGAGAGTATCTGCATCAGGGGTAAGCTGCTGGTGAGCTTCAGGACACAGCGGGCAAGAGCAACTGGACTGAAGCAGGAAGCAGCTGCAGGAATGCCATTGCTACCCTGAAGGCTATTGCCCCTGAGTCAGCTCCCACTCATAGGGACCTTTACTAGTGCAACCAAATGAAACAGTGCTTAGTCACGCACCATTCTCCTAGTTGTGTTTATGTCTGAGCCATTGTTGCAGACTCTATATCAGTTCATCTTGTGAAGGGCATTCCTCTCTTTTGCTGGCCCTCCACTTCAGCAAACAGGATGTCCTTCTCCAGTGACTGCAGGTTCTACGTCCGTATGATGAAGCTTCACCTTTCTTGCCTCTAAGGAACACCCTGACTGTAGTTCTTCCAAGAAATATTTGTTTATTCTTCTGGAAGGCTGTGGTACTTTCAATATTCTTGACCAGCACCATGATCCAAAATTTATTTCCAGATTTGAGTGGTAATTACATGAGCACATTCAATTTTTACATAGTCATTGAATGTTAAATTTATTATTTGTGACTGTTTGAAATTATCCCATACTTAGACAAATAAAAATTATTAAAATAGTATAATGTAAGCAGAGCAGAGACTTTTTAAAAAGTAGAATTGAAAGTTTTCACACTTTTAAAATATTTCTCCACCAGTCACATAGAGAGGAAAAGGAAAAAGGTTGCTGAGTCAGTTATATTTATTAAGATGTCAAGAATTTGACAAAATAAAATCAGGACAAAATTAATTTGAAATTATCAAGACTTGAACCCCATTTAAAAATGAAAATCTATACATACTCCAATTTAGAATGAAGTTCCTCATATTTTAAACTGTGCTATATGATGAATTAGCAACTGAGAAATTGAAGCTATCATAATTAGTAATATACTTTTAATGAAACAATAGAAGGCAACTGTCTATAATGCTGTTTAAAATTGCAATGCTGAGACCCTTATTTTATCACATTAAAATTTTACTAAAATGAATGTTAATTCTTTCTAATTGCTTAAATAGTGATTTAAAAGGGCTATTGGACACATTTCTTCCTAAAAATGGCTAAAATTATACAAAGAAACAAAGTGTGGAGAAATTAAAACTATTTCTTTTTTTTTGAAATTGCTTGAAGATGCTTAGGAAAAAATGCTGATGATTTCAATATGCTAATGCTTGTAACTGGCTTAGAATAGTACCTGACATATAATAATAAATGTTATGTTAGCTGATATTATTACTTGTATGAACTAATGACTCAGTGAAGGAGAATTCCTTTCAAGTTGCTTGAAAGTTCAGCTTTTCCCCTGACATATCTGTTTACTGTATCTGCTAGACTGTGTTTCAGTAATGAGATCCATGAAAAAAAATTTTTTTTCATGCTTTGCAGGAGCCATTATTCTAACACTTAATGACTTTTTCAGTGGAAGCAATGCTTTCTTGAACTGAGTAAGTACAAGCACTGATAGAGCAGCTGCATGCTCTGGAATATTTTAAGTGATTCTGATGGAAGGTTAGGGAGCCAAATCCACAGATGAAATGTATTCCCAGCATCTGTGATAGTCAAGTTACTGCAGCAAGTAATTAAAGCTAGAATTATGCAAAGTTCTGCAGAATAGTCTAAATATGGTACATTTGCAGGAGGTCTGGTGGCATAATGGATTACATGTCGGGCTGTAATCACAGAGTTAGCAGTTCAAATCAACAGCCATCCTGTGGGAGAAAGATGAGGCTCTCTGCCTGGGAAGATCTACAGTCTCTGAAATCCAAAGAAGCAGTTCTACTGTTTCCTACTGGCCCCCTACTCATCAGAATTCTCTTGAGGTCAGTGGATTGCTGACTCAAGGGCCATGTGTTTATTAGGTTGGTTTATAAAAACAAAGATGTATATTGTAAATATTTTAATATTTGTTTTAGTTTATTGTTGAGAATATTCACACCAAAAACAGACATAAATTCGTTTTCTATATGCACAATCCACAGACATTGATTGCTGTGGCAGTCATGTAATCTTGTGTCAATTTGAGGATTATGAGTGTAGGGGTGGGACCTATCCTGTCACTCTGGAGATAGTCAATGAGACATCTGTGTGGGCATGGCTTTCTCCTGAGAATTCTGGGAAATCCAGCTGTATTTCCCCCCTGGGAGGTGAGAGACTCACTCCTCAGTTCCTTGGAGATGCTCTACTGACAAGACACAGGGCTGACTCCCTGTGAGAGATCCCAGAGGAGAAGCCACTTGGGCTTCCTGAAGGAAACAGATCTCTGAAGCCGGAAAAGTATTGTGGAGACTCCTGCCAGTGCTGAGATGCTTGAGAAGTCACAGAGAGGTCCCTTCCAGCATTGAGATTCTTCTATCAGCATGGGAACATGTTATTGCATGCGCTTCATGATTCTGAAGAGGATTTATTGATTGGTATTGGACTTATGGGCTAATATCGGGCTTATTACCTTGGACTGGACTGGGATGGGATGTCTCCTCAATGTTCCATTCCTCTTGTATATAAACCAATCCCTTATGTACACATGTGTGCTGTGTGTGCTTATGAATTTGTTTCTATAGTCTACTAGGACTAACACAGCTATGTTCTGGGAGTTGTGCAGCCATTCTTGGCCTCCTTTTCTTGTTTTCCTCCTCTTTCCTCTGTTTTCTTCTTATATTTTGAGTTTTGATTGCCATTTTAATCCTCCACAAATTACAAAACAGTATAGTGCTCAACTAAGCTAAATGGCTATTTGGTTTTAAGAAACCACCAGTAGATACTTTTTGGTAAGAAAGTTAAAGATTACTTTAGAGCAACAATACGAGAAGTTACTTTATCCTCCGTGGGTCATGAAAGTCTGGAGTCTATGAGAATGTGGAACTCTATTCTAAATTTCCTCCCTTTGGATCGGGACTCTTCTACAGACTTTTCATCAAAACATTCAGCCATGGTACCAAAAGATATCATCCTGTTTCTCCTCATCTTATTGAAAAGGAAACAGCTATGTGTGGAGGCAGTTAGCCACAAATTCCATTTTTCTTCCCATTTACTATTGTGGTTTCCCACCACCACCCGCTGTTCGTCCAGGGGAACACTCAACCCAAATGAAATTTTCTGCCATAAGCTCGATGTCAACCCATTGTGAGCTTTTGGAGAGTAGACCTCTGCCCCTTTAGATTTTCAAGACTGTAGACAGCCTTATCACTCTTCCTCAGAATGAATGGTGAGTTCAAACTGCTGACCTTATCATTAAACAGCTGCACTTGGACTTTAAGGTCCTATATCTGCTTCTAGTGGGTAGAGTCAGCCATTTTCCTTGAACAGCCAATTCCAAGCTTTTATGACCCCAGGCATGCCACAATGAACAGATGCCTTGGAAGCATTCACAGGAGGGAATTTGGAAGACAGCTAGTTAGCAACTGACAACAAGAGATCTATATGTCTACCCATTCAATTGACCCAACAGAATGCTCAAATTATACAATAATAGCACTGACATTACGTGCAAGTAAAATTTTTCTGAAGATTGGGTTAGTATGGGTAAACTAGAAAAGCAAACCCATAGAAACTCATGTATATACATGGGATGCTTTCTTAATGTACACTTACCTTTTATATAAAACTCTCTCTTATATACATCCCAACCCAGTCCAGTCCAAGTCCATATATCCATACTACCCTGATGCAGCCCATAGGTTTGACACCAATCTACAAACCCCTCTTCAAATGGCACAATGATGTCAACTGCAGGAGGAAAGCCAAATCAATGAGCACGTAAGATCAGCGCTGGCAGGGATCTCCACGCATCTTCTCCAGCACTCAGGGCTGCATTGCGGTAGATCCATGTGGCTTCTCTGGGATGTCATGCAGGATGTGAGCCTTACCAGCTGAGGCAAAGAACTAGTTAAGGTAGCCCCATACTGGTGTGATCAGAGACCAGAAAACAAGAAAGACAAGACTCACTGAGCCATTTATCTCTCTACCTTTTCATTAATCCCCCATGTGTCTATCGGCCAGGTAGGCTCAATAAGCCTTCACTATCACATCTTTCAACAAAGGGTATAGCAGTTAATTGACAGGAAGCTGCCAAAAATTCAGGAGGCAATTTTTAACAAGGGATATCAGATGGATATTAGCTGAAGCAGAAAATACAAGGTGTTCATTTGTATTTTATTCAGAGATATTTGAATGTGTGGACAATAGCAAACTCTGCGTAACCTTGAGAAGAATAGGAATCCCAGTATACTATATGATGCCCACGTGGAACCAGTCCATGGATCAAGGGGGAGTTGTGGGAGTGGAACAAAGGCATATTGCATGGTTTAAAATCTGGAAAGATGTGAATCAGGGTTGTAGCCACTCACCATACTTATTCCATCTGCTTACTGAACACATAGTCACATAAGATGGATTTAGCATAGAAGAATGTGGCACTGGGATTGGAGGAAGGCTAATTAACAACCGGTGCTATGCAGGTAACACAACCTTGCTGGCTGAAAGAGAAGAGGACTTGAAGCACTTGCTTCTGAAAATCAAGGATCAAAGCCTTCAGTATGGATTACAACTCAATGTGAAGAAAACTAAAATCTTCAACCCATATGTAACATCATGGTTAACAGATACAAGATTGAAGTTGTCAAGGACTTTGCCTTGTTTGGAACCATAATCAGTGCTCACGGCAGCAGCAGACAAGCGCTCAAAAGACATGTTGCCTTGGGGAAATCGACTGCCCAAGACCTCTTTAATGATTGACAAGCAAGGATGTTACTGTGAGGACTAATGTGCCCCTGACTTGAGAGATGGTATGTGACAGTTGGACATTGAATAAGGAAAACTGAAGAATTGTGGTGCCAGATAAAAATATGCAAAGTACCATGGACTGCCAAAAGAACACACAAATCTCTCAGAAGTACAGCCAGAGGCTCCTTCCAGGGAAAGGATGGTGAGACTTCATGTCATGCCCTTTGGACATGTTGTCAGGAGAGACCCTGAAGAAGGACATCATGCCTGGTAAAGTACAGGGACAGCAACAAAGAGGAAGACCTTCAACAAGATAGACTGAAACAGTGGCTTCATTGATGGACTCAGAGAACAAGCATGAGGATTGCAGTTTTTCATTCTGTTGCAGATAAGATTGCTGTGACTTTGAATGGACGCTACTGCATGTAACTACACCAGTGGGGTTGCAATGGTATCATACTGTGCTTTTGATTTGCATCTCTTTGATGGCCACCGGATTTGAACATCTCTTAATGTGTTGGATGACTTGAGAAGCCTTTTTGTTAAAATGTGTGTTTCCAAGTGTTTCCAGGGAGCACATTCAGAAGTCAGCCCTATGGTAGAAGGCATCAAGACCAAAATTACAAACTACCAAACTGCCCAATGTGACAGCCACTTCCTCAACCAGAACCAATCCAGGAACTGCTGACAGAGTTACCTAGACTTCCACTGCTAAAAGAAGTCAATGAATGCCAAAAGGAGTGATGTCTCCACGAGTCAGTGGTATCAACCTGTGTACAAGGCCCTCTGCCCCATCTCCTGAGTGTCTACCTGGGAAGACCGCAGGGCAGAAGGCACATCATTTCCTGGGAAGGTCTGAATTGGTCCTTCTCACTTTTCTCCTGGGATCCTGACTCCTGACTTAGCCAATGACAAAAACTCATTACAGATATGTATTCAAAGCCTTTGCCAAATTTATGATTAGATTATTTGTCTTTGTTAATTTATTAAAACCATATATATGTTATTAGATTTTTATCAGTATAGTTTCTGAAGATATAAAATATAATATCATTTTTATGATAATTTATAAAATGAAGAATGCCTCTAAAATTCTCTTGTATCATATAAATATTTTCTAATTTTCTCATTGCTAATAATATTTCCCAAATTAAGGATGTAATAATATTAAGAGTTTTTCAACAACAGAGACCAGTGATCAAATCTGTCTATTTAATCTATGATCACAAGTGCTCATCACCAAGCAGACATACACACACACACACACACATACACACACTTGACCTGGCTCTCCAATAAAAGGTAACCTGACACAAATGTAGCTATCATAAAAGAATCATTCCAAAGAAAAAATTTTGAAGTGAATTGTTTGAAACTATGCTCAATAGTACATAATTTTATATACCAAATGAGTGTGCATCCTAAAAAAACATTCATCTTATAAATTTTAAAACCTTGGAAATGGATTTGCTAATCATTTGTTAAATCTTCTAAAAAATTTCAGTGGGTTTTGAACCTAGTAGTAAAATATTAATTTAAATTATTTCATTAGTTTCTTTAAGTTGTTTTTCATTGAGAAAGATAGAAATTTGCTATACAATTTCAACAAAGCTGTTGGAAAATTGCTAGAGTTGAAAATATGCATGATGATTTAGTGAGAGCAGTTAATGTACTTTTCCCATTTGGCCTTTGGTGAAGCATCATTTTTAGCTTCCATCATCATTAAAGCTCAGTGTATAAATAAACTGAATTATGAATCAAGCAATTTAATTGATGAATCACAGCATGCTCAATTGAGGTTTAAAAAATAACAAAAACTATTCCATCTATTTTCCTTTTGTAATATTAACGAAATAAAATTTGCCTAATTTTTTTCTTTCAACTTTAACTTATTCATTCAAAGTTTCCACTTTGAGTCTCTCCCATAATACACCTAGTAGAGGAGTAAACATGCATAAGTACATATATATTACATACACAAATAGCACATACATATTCTTTTGGGGGGGCATCACTGCCCTCTGGTGGTAGGAGTAGGAGGCCCAGCCATTGCTCCTATGGAGCTGGAATTGAACCTCCATCCCAGTGGGCTGCAGTCTCCTGCACAACCACTACGCCATCGGGGCTCAGCCCCACATACATATTCTTGTTTACCATTTTTATTTATGGGCTTGTGGTCAGAATAGCTGGGAGGGGGGGGGGACAGCAACCCTGATTTAGACAAAGGGTAGGAGGAAAGAAGGCAGAAAAAATGCCTAGAGAATGAGAGAGCAATAGGAAGAGAGTACAGTGTTAATAGAGACCGAAGGGAAAGCTTCCTTTTTAAAAATGAGATGAGGTAGTTAACAAAGTTATGTGTAGCACATGGCAGAAAATTTAAGAAAACAAAATTTGAAAAGTGGCCCTGGGTCTACAACTGGAAATATAGCATATATTTTTGGTCAAGTTGTAGGGACAGAGGAGACCAGATGCCACTCAGTAAATCACCAGAGACTACCTGGGAAGGAAGGGAAAAGAGCAGTGAGATTAGATTATTGTTATTAAAATTCAGCATAAAACTAATGATGTGATAAAGCGAGTCATAAAATTCAAGATAAATAGACAATGTAATTGATTAAGCCCAAGAGAAAGTGGGAGAGAAGGGCTTGTGATCAAGAGAAAAATCTTTAGATAAAGAAAAGGATTTTTTTTTTTGTTAATAAGGGATATGAATCCATTTCTCAGAAGTGGAAAACTGTGGTAATTGATTCCGGATGACCACATATCAATGAGTTAAGTCAAAGTCCATCTTCTCAAAGATCAAAAATGCTGAATTATGATTGTAAACTCAATAAGAGAGAAAAATATTTGAAATATTTTCTCTGGAGTCCTCTGAAGGAATTAAAGCAGAAATCCTCAAATAATTGAGTAACACTTAGATTGCAGATGTCATCGGGTCTGGATGACAAAGAAAAATTATAAAATTTTAGATTTCAGAATTCCCACTGTGGAAAGAGAGAAAACAGAGTGAATTCTGTGGATTAGCAAGGCAGAGAATAGAATATGAGGCTCCTATTATGATTGTAAGCCAACTGTTAGCACACCTATTCTATGAATAAACTGTGTATGGAGACATATGAGACGTGGTAAGGACATACAAATCAGAATGGATCAAAGGCTGAGAAGAAAAGGCAGTGATAGTGAATGGACTGTGATCATAGCAGAGCATGTTAAATCTAGAACATGAAATCTTTAATGCCAGTGAGGAAATACCACAGGACCTGTGTTTGACTATTTCTGACTACACAAAGGGAGGAGCACCCAACTCTATACTAACCCAAGACTGACAACTCAAGGCAGAGGTCAGACATGTCTTTTGCCCCATTGGGCCACCAAGCAGTTCTCACAGACCCCTCTACTTCTGTGCTAGCTTTGATAATTAATTGCAATGGCCACCCAGAACTCACAGTGCTCATGATTATGGGGGGGACTAGTGCAGAAGTTAATGTGTTACAAAACTGTAAGGATACAGTTCTTGAATTTTCAGTGCCTCTTCTCAGTCATGCTGTCAGGCATATCTCTGATCCTCAGTCTCTCAGCTACATGATCCCTTGGCCAAGACGCTCACTCACAGATGACTTCCAGTCTCAGCACAGCTCCTCTGCTTTGCCTCATGGTCTCAGTGCTGCAACCTCTGGTGCCTCTTGCTACTTTTGCTGCTTCAGACAGCAATTGACTGCTCTTCTTTTTTCATGGTCTGGGAATTCTCTCTTTTTCTGAGATTGTTTTCTTATCCTCCAAGGAATGGCAAAACTGACCAGTCCCCACTGTTATTGTTTCATACACCTTTCTCTGCAAGGTCACACCCAGTCACTTGGTGGGGATTACAAAGATATGAACCAGACAAAAAACAAACACCCTGACATTGAATCAATTTTAGCTCATAATGGCTTGATAAGACAGGTTGGAACTGCTCTTTTGGGTTTCTCAGACTGTAAATCTCTGCAAAAGCAGAAAGTCTCATCACTTGCCTGGCAAATGGCTGGCGGTGTCAAACTGATGACCTTGTTGTTAAACTGCAAGCACCTAATCTATTATGGATAGAAGAGCCGTATTTACACATGTTCCTTTGATCCTAAAGACATTTTGATGGATACTGAGGTCTATGCTCTGACTGTACTTGAAAACCAAAGCAAGCCCTACTGCCCTTGAGTCCATTTTGATTCAAGCCAAGCACATACGTGATAGAGTACAATGACTCGGTCATGTTTTCTTGGCTGTAATATGGAAGCACATTGCCAGACTTTTCTTCAGAGGCACTGTTGGGTGAATTTGAGGTTGATCTGCAACACTCAGGCCCTTCCCTGACAGTACTAAGAGATATTTTTGAGGTTTTTTTTTTTTTTTAAATAAGAGAAAAATATGTCTTAAGGTATGTGAAAGTCAATGTCCTCTGATATCATGTTATTAGAGGGATGGCCAAGAGAAGAACAGGAGTCTAAGTGCACATTATGCACTACAATAAGCAGAATCATAGAGGAATCTCAATTGCCAAGGGGCAATGCTGAGATTCTATAGAAATTCAAAGCAGGTAGGGGATAGTGATTTAAAAGAGGTATGGGGAATTGACTCCATGAACTGGAAGAAGTCAGAAAAAGAGTAGTCTTTACAGGGAACATTTTCAAAGAAAACTTGCACTGAGTTAAAGTGTGGGAAAGCAGCTTTCAAAATACCATATACTAAATTGGGGTACTTGTTCACAATTGCATGAACTTTTTACTTTTTAGAGACATTTTGGTGGCAGGGATGTCTTTTTGCATTGATAAAATGTGAATGCTAGAATAAATGGAGAGATAAGTCATACTTATCAAAATAATTTCTAGCTCAAATAATAATATGGCAATATTTTAAATTGTTGCCACAATTTTTACCTTTCAAAAACTTATGAAAAGTGTGTGTTTTAATGCTGAGAAGGTTAAAATGATTTCAAATGTAACTTTTAAGAATTTTCCTAGATACAGAGCAATTATATGTGGTCTACTGTAGGTTCCATCTGCCATCTGTGGCAAGATTTTCTCTGTTGGACACTTTTCAAATTCTATTCATATGCCCACTAATTCAAAACTAATTCTACCGAAAACTACTCTGACCAAAAAAAAAGTGTCATATAGTTTATTATGCTGTGATTTCCATTTGCATAATTCAAAATTAAATTAAATTTTCTGCCCTTTGGCTACATTATTACCCTCACAGAACCTAGGAGTCCAATAACATAATATGATTTCACAATTAAAGCAGAGGTTATGAAAGTCATGATAGTAAACATTTGAGTGAATCAGTTTTAAGTTTGGAGGAAGACAAAATAAAGAAGAAAATATTATATTTATATATATGCACACATTTCCATCAATGTAAATGAAACTAACATGTTAATTAAGTAACCCAACCTTGGTATTTTGAGAGGGACATACTTCTACATCAAAAAGTCCTTTGTATGCCTGCCCAGTATCTGAATTGACAGGACTGCTATAACTTTTGTTGTTGTTGTTGTTGTTATTTTAAATGCTTTTATTGGGGGGCCTTACATCTCTCATCACAAGTCATGCATTCATCCAAGGTGTCACGGACATTCGCACATCTTCCACCCTCATCATTTTCAATACAGCCTCTTCCCATGTGAACTTCTGATATCAGCTCCCCATTTCTTCCCACTCCCTGCCCAGCCCACCCTCTCTCATAAACCCTTGATAATTATCGATTATTATTTCCATATCTTACATTGTCCTCCATCGCCCCTCACCTATTACTTGTCCCCCTGGAAGGAGGTTATAGATTGATCTTTGTGATTGAGTCCCTTTACCCCTTTTCCCTTTTCAAAATTACCCCTTTACAAAATTATACCCAATGTGAATGGGTATAATTTTCTCCCTTTACCCTCCTCTAATCCTCCTGGTATCTCTACTTCCATTGTTGATCCTGAGGGGTTTCTCTATCCTGGAGTCCCTCTTCTCTACAGCAGTGTGCATGCTCTGATCTAAACTGATTTGTCAGATAGAATTGAGGTCACGATGGTGGGGTGAAGGAACTACAAAGAACTAGAGGAAAGTTGTCAGTGTCATCGGTGCACTGCACCCTGACTGGCCCATCACTTCCCTGTAACACCTCCATAAGGGGATGTCCAAATGCCAGATGGGCTTTGGGTCTCCACTCCATGCCTCTCCTCCCATTCACATTGGGTATAATTTTGTTCTGGGTCTTAGATGCCCGACACCTGATCCCATCAGCACCTCATGATCACACAGATTTGTGTGCTTCTTCCATGTGGGCTTTGTTGCTTCTCAGCTATGTGACCACTTGTTTATCTTCTAAGTCCCCACATGCTATATATTTTGATAGCTGATCACCATCAGCTTTCTTTACCATATTTGCTTATGCACCCATTTTGTCTTCAGCGACTGTGTTGGGAAGGTGAGAAATACAAACTGCCAGATTGTTAGAATAAAGTGATCTTGTGTTGAGGGAGTACTTGAGTCAAGGTCCAGTGTCCATCTACAACCTTCATTCTTAACATATAGATATGAGTACAGAGTTCTATTCATATATATATACATATACACGCATACATGCCTGTATTTAAGCCTCTATAAATGAACTGGACTTCTATAATGTATTCATATACAAATTGACAAGAAGACTGTGAGTGAGTGCCTATCAGTCCTGCAGTGAGTTGGTGAATGAGAACATCTTTGAGGGCAGAAGACTTCTCTTTGACCTCTTTAAGAGTAAAAGTTGATATGTATTGATTGCATACTTTGATCTTACTCGAGGTAAAAATATATTGCTAAAGAATTTCCTAAGCTGCCTGTTACCCTCTTGGTTTAGGTCAGAGAATATTACAGTGACAAGAATCAACTTGAAGGGAGCTTGATTGTAGGATATGAAGATGTTCTGCATGTTGAATACTGTGGAAAAACATTTTTTAATTGTGTTGGTCTAACAATGTGTATTTTCACCCAAAAGGGCTAACTCACGATCAAGGTAAGAGAGTGGGATTTCTTTGCTGTTGTCAATGTTGGGAGTGATTTTGTTGATTCTTATTCATATCAACTCGGGTACAACGGAAGGAAACATGGACTGATCCTGTGCGCAGCTCACATTCATTGCTGTATTTGAGCACATTATTTCAACTTTTGTATCTATTCACCTCACTGAGTGTTTTCTTCTTCTCCCTGAGACCTCTATGCAATATGTTGTCTTTCTCCAAGGAGGGATCTCGCCTTATCACATGTCCAAACTATGAGATAGTCCTACCATTCTTGCTTAAAAGGACATTCTGGCTATATATCTTCCAACAAAGATTTGTTAGTTTACCTGGTAACCCATGTCAGGGTTCCTTCAACATTTCCCATTCATCACTCTTTTCTCCAAATATATGTGGAGCATGGGCAAGTGCTGCCCCAACACCTCAGATTCACGGCTTAGTTAATTCTACTTCATTCTTTGGTTGTTACGTGTTCAGAAATCTTTTACTATTCCTAAAATGTTCTTGGCACCCCATAAAAGATTGTAATCCATAGTTTAAGAAGCTTTGTTCACTGTATTCAATATTCTTCAGCACTACCAAAAATTCACATTCATTGATTCTACTTTAGTCTTCCTTATTTATTACTAAGCTTTCACATGCTTATGAGACAATTTAAAATATCATGATGTGGATTGGTGCATCTCAGTTCTCAAGGTGATAGCTTTGCTTTTTAGCACTTTAAAGAGGTCCTTTGGGATTTATGGGTGTCAAATAGCCTAGTTTCTGGTTTTCAGCAGAGAACTATAGAAGGGTGCAATATATGCGTGCCGCTAATCTCTAACTTCACTGTATAATTTGCCTTAATAATAAAAAGGATTTATTTCTCAAGGAACATAATAAGATCTCTGAAATCTATGTGTGCTACATAATGAAATCTCCAACACAGAACCAGTGGTGATGTTTTTGTCTTGGATTGGGTCCCAGGTAACCAGGCAGGTGGAGGCGGCCCTTCTGGGCCTCTGATAGGAGACTATCCTCTATTGAAGGGCAACTGGGGAAGTAAATGCAGATCTATTTCCACAAATTGATTTCTCCTTCTCTGGCCCAAGGCAAAGGATGGGGCAAATATAAAGCCTGAAAGCTGTTAAAATTCTGAGCTTGCTGGGAGTATGTGGAGCAGGCTGGGGGGAGAGGCGTCTGAGATACATGTCAAGCACAACGAACCCAAGAGTATCTGAGGGTCATTGTACCTCCAAACCTAGTGAAGGTCTTGAGCCACTGCTGACTTGGAGAACAGTCAGCTTACATCCACTTGAAAAAGAAGTCGTGTGTGGTTGTGGACCACAGGGTGCAGGACCATGGAACAGGGAAGATAAATGATGGCAGGTCAGCAGTCTCAACTGGTAAGATCACGGCCAGAAACTCTGAGAGAAGTGAGAATGGAGCTTTAGAAGGGCTGATCAAAAAAGGCCTACAAAACACAGACATGGAAAACAACAGGGTGGAGGGAGGGGGAGGAAATAAAGAGAAAAGCAAAATGCTGGAAATGTATTCTCTTAGGATCAAGTAAAACAAGTTCAAAAACATTCTCCTTTAATCGGTATAGCAAAGAAGAGAAGCCTTTCTGTGAACAGGGGGGCACTTTATGAGTATAAGTAGATAATCAGATGAAACCTCAGAATATTTTGAGAGGATTGTCTACATGAATGATCAGCTTTAGTTTCTCTTTGTCACATTCATCATCTTGCTTACTTCCATGTATTTCTCAGAAAAACCAGACACATTTTCTCAGATAATTATACAAAAACCAATGAGGACTGTATTGCCTTTAAGTCACTTGATAATCTTCTAAATTATTCATGATGCCTCCACCACACAGTAAACAAAAGAAAAATAAGCTAAACAAACCACAGATGAACTACTTAGAGGATAGAGTGTTCTCTTAGAATGATCATTTGAATTGCATCATAAATAATCCTGTATAATAATTTAGGCTCCAAATTGTTGTGGTTATTCTTTTAAATAAGATTTAATTCAGAGGAAGAAAGACAGTTAATAAGAAATATTCTCTCAAGGTTTATGTTAGATGCTTTCTGAAGAGAAAAGGAACAGGCAGTGGAAAGAAGCAGGTGTTTATATAAATAAAGAAGAAAGGTTTTCCCCTGCCTCTTTGCCAGTTATGAGAATAATAGATTCTCATAATAGATATTTTACAAAGTAAAAGTAAAGTATAATATTTGGACTGCTATGATGTTTTCAATATGAGTGATAGTTTGTCCTTGATTGAACACAGGCACTATATAGCTTTCTAAGGAAAAAGCATTCCTTTAGAAGAGAAAAAGCACAAATGAATGTAAACATGGTCTGGCAATCTCATTAAATTATTTGGAATATTATTTTTCTTACCCACAACAGAGAATTGAATTTGAAGAAAAGTTTTACATCCTTTTTTTCACAGATATATAGGGGTAAGCTTTTGTGAATGGGGAGCTAATCATAGTTTTTTTCACCTTTTTGTTCATAAGAAAAAAATTCAGTGCCTTGTAATTGAATGAAAACACTAAAACACTAGTTTTTTAGCAAAAACACTAACAGTATGCAAACTACAAGTCAAAAATAACCTAAGAAGCAGGTTAGTATTATTTTATTGATTAATATTAATTAAATTAATTTATTAATATTAATCATTTTATATTAGTATATATAGGATCCTTAGAAGTCGCTTTTAATGACAATTTGGTAATAAACGAGATTTACTTTTAAAGCATATGGGTGGAGTAGTCAAGATGGCCTCTTGCAGGCTAATTTAAATGTATGCTATATTTTTCTCTATTTTTTGCACGTTTTAGGATTTTGCATGTCCTTCCAGATATTATCTGAGGGTTTTATTTCTTTAATTGGTGTCATACTAACACGTCATGCTCAAGATGTGGGACCACCTCTATATACAATTGGCTCTCAAGTTGCCATTTTCTCTGAACTGAATAGTCTTTGATTTTTAATTCCATATATAATTGATCAATCTAACCTGAATGCCAGAAATTATGAAATATTATATAACCATCATACTTTTGATAATTATAATGAGCTTATTCAAAATACAACATTTGCATATGTGCTTTTCAATGAATAAAATAAGTTAAGGATGTCTGTGCCTTTCAAATATATACAAACCACAAAAGTTAGAAGAGTTTACTTTTACTGATGTATATGATTCTGTGGTTGTCTAGTGGTCTCTGATAAAGTGGTCAAAGAAAGTGAAATGAAAATGAAGTCTATGCTTTTTATTAATGCTCTATCCATTCCTTTAATAAGAGGTGCTGTGAGTTTGAATGGATTCCATGGCATGTACTGGACTGCCATTTGAAAGGCCAACAATTCAATACAACCAGCCAATCCTGGAGAGAAAGTCAGGGCTTTCTGCTCCTTCAAAAAGTGACCGTCTCAAAAACCCCCAGGCACAACTTCACCCGGTCCTGTAGGGTCACGATGAGTTGACATAGACTTAATGGCAGTGAGTTAACTCACATCAAGGTTCATTTTGAATGAAGTCCCTGTATGGAACAATTAAGTTCATGACTAATGGCTTTGACTGTAAGGCACATTCTGGCTGTATTTCTAAGATGTATTTGTTTGGTTGGGGTGGGGGTGGGGGGAGTGGGGGCTGTCCATGGTACTTTCAAAATGTTTTGCTGGCACTGTAATTCAAATGCATTGACTCTCCTTCAGTTTTCCTTATTTGGTGTCCAAATTTTATATGCATTTGAGACAACTGAAAATACAATGGCTTGGTTCAAATTTTCCTTAACCCTGAATGTAACTTCCGTGCTTTTCAACATTTTAAAGAGATCTTGTGTAACAGATTTACCAAAACAACAACATAACCTTTGGTCTCTTGATGGCTGTTTCCATGAGCATTGATTATGGATCCAAGCAGATTAAGTCTCTCAAACATTTCTCCATTTATCATGCTGTTACAACTTGTCCAATTGTGAGGATTCTGGTTTTCTTTGAAATGAATGGTAACCCAAATTGAAGACTGAAATTCATGAACTTGATCAGCAAGTACTTCAAGTTCTTCTCACTTGCCAAGGTTGTGCCATCTACATGCCAGAGGTTAATAAGCCATACTCCAAGGCTGAGATCACATTGCACTTCATATAAATCCAGGCTCCATGATTATTTGCTCAGCATACAATTTTAATAAGTATAGTAAGAAGATACAGTCATGATACACACCTTTCCTGACTTTCAGCCACGTAGTATTCCTTTGTTCTGTTGGCACAACTACCTATTGATCCATGTACAAGAACCATAGGAGCACAATTAAGTATTCCAAGATTCCCATTCTTCTCAAAGCTATCGATACTTTGTTATGATCCACCTAGCTGAATGCATTTGAATAGTCAGTAAAACAAAAGTGAATCTTTTTCTGGTATTCTCTGTTTTCAGCCAGTTCTCGGATATCAACAATGATATCCCTTGTTCCTCATTCTCTTCTGAATCTGGCCTGAACTTCTGCAGCTCCCTGTCAATGTAACTGTTGTTGAATGATATTTAACAAAGTTCTGCATACATGTGATATTAATGGTATTGTTCTATAATTCACACATTCTTTCTTTGAATGGGTACAAATATGCATCTCTTCCAATCACTTGCACAAGTATCTGTTTTCTAAATTTTTTTCTATACACAAGTTAGTGCTTGTAGTGCTTCCTCAACTTGTTGAAGTTTTTCCATTTTAATTCTCTCAATTCCTGGAGCCTTATTTTGGCTGCCTTCATTACAGCTTGAATTCATTCCTTCAGTTCCATGATTAAAGCTTCATTCTGGAATGAAAGTTTCAAACTGGAAAGGAAAATAATAATTGAAATGCTATAATATTGATATCATAAAGGCATCAGACAAGAGATGAGGGTATCATATTCTAACATCCCATTGAATCAAAGGAAGCTAAATGAAGGCAACAAAAATCAGAGTAATTGGGAAAGCACAGTAAAATTACATGGGAAGCATGTGAGTCTATACTGCCGTTGTTAGGTGTAATCCAGTTGTTAGGTGCAATTCACCTCATAGCACTCCTGTGACAAACAACAGAACAAAACATCACCCAGTCCTGTGCCACCTCACAGTCATTTCTGTTGATCTCCATTATTGCAGTCACTGTGCCAGTCCATTTTTCAATGATGTTCTACTTTATCAAGCATGCTGTCCTTCTCCAAGTACAGGTTTCCACTGATATCATGCCCGAAGTTTGCTGGACCAAGTTTCATCACACTCCCTTTCCAGGGGCATTTTGGCCATCCTTCTTCCAAGATAGATTTTTTAAATTCATTCCTTTGGCAGCCTGTGGTATTTTCAATATTCCTCAAAAACACCCTAATGCTAAGGCGTCAATCTTTTCTTCATATTCCTTATTCACTGTCCATCATATGAGGCAATTTGAAAGGCCATGGTAAGGATCAGGCCCACCTTAGTCCTCAAAAAGACATCTTACCTTTAAGCATTTTAAAGAGATCTTTTGTCTCAGATTTGTCAGTGTACTACATCATTTAATTTAGCTGCTTTCTGGGAATGGACAATGCATCCCAGTAAAGTGTTATCATTAACAATGTTGATCTTTTCTCTGATTATAATGATGTTGCTTATTTGCCCACCTGAAAGGATTTTTTCTTTTCTTTATATTGAAATGTGACACAGTTGTTCTGCAGTTGTTGATTTTCACCAGGAAGTGCCTCAGGTTCTAGTTACTGTCAGCAAGCAGGGTTGCGTCATCTGCCTATTACAGGTTGTTAATGAGTCTCTCCACAATCTTTATGCCATATTTTCATAGAATCTTGTTTCTTGAATTTTTTTTCTCAGCATACAGATTGAATAAGTACAGTGAAAGTGTATAATTGTAACATACACTTTTCCTGATTTTAAACTGCAAAATATTCTCTTGTTTGAAGGACTTTTTAAAAGAAACACATCATTTTATTGGGAGCTCATATAGCTTTTATCACAGTCCATCCATCCATCCATTATGTCAAGCATATTTTTACATTTGTTGCCATCATTATTCTGAAAGCATTTTCTTTCTACTTGAGCCCTTGGTATCAGCTCCTTATTGTTTCCCTCCCTCCATTCCCCTCCCTCCTTCATGAACCCTTAATAATTTATAAATTGTTGTCATTCTGTCATGTCGTACAGTGTCTAATGTCTCCCTTCACCCACTTTTCTGTTGTGTGTCCCCAGAGAGGGGGGTATATGTAGATCATTGTGATCATTTCCCCTTTTCTCCCCCACCTATCCCTTACTCTTCTGGTATCACCACTCTCATTACTGGTCCTGAGGGGCTTATCTGTCCTGGATTCCCTGTGTTTCCAGCTCTGGTCTAGTCATATTTATAAGGTAGCATTAGGATCATGATAGTGGGGTTTGGGGTAGAGGGAAAGAAGCATTAAGGAACTAGAGGAAAGTTGTATGTTTTGTCAATGTTACCCTGTGCCCTGACTGGCTCGTCTCTTCCCATGATCCTTCTGTAAGGGGTTGTCCAGTTGCCTACAGATAGGCTTTCGGCCTCCAGTCCACACTCCCCACCCCACCCCCACTCCTACATTCATATTATGATTTTTGTTCTTTGATGCCTGATACCTGAACCTGTTAACACCTCATGATCACACAGGTGTGTGTGCTTCTTCCATGTGGACTTTGTTGCTACTGAACTAGATGGCTGCTTGTTTATCTTTAAGACATTAAGATCCCAGATGCTATATCTTTTGATAGCTGGGAACCATCAGCTTTCTGCACCACTTTTGCTTATGCACCCATTTTGTCTTCAGCAATCATGTTGGGAAGGTGAATGACTATCTCTTGGTATATGTACAGATTCCATATGAACAAAACTGTTCTGGAATCCAAATTCTCATCACTGTTGTCCAGTGTGTTATGATGCACAGATCAAATGTCTTTACATAGGCAACAAAGCACAGGTAAATCTCTTACTAGTATTCTTTGCTTTCAACCAAGATCTAGCTGATATCCCCTTCTGCATCTTCTAAATTTGGGTTGTATTTCTTGATATCCATACTCCTACAACTATTTTAATAATTATTTTCAGCAAAAGTTTACTAGTACATGATACTGATCATATTACTTGATAGACTCCATATTCTGTCAGATGACCTTTCTTTGGAATGGGCACAAATATGAATTTCTCCCACTTATAGGCTGTGCAACTGTTGTCCAGATTCCTTGAAATAGAAAAGTGAGCATTTCCATTGCTGAATCTGTTTGTTGAGACACTTCAACAGGTGCTCAGTCCATTCCTAGGCATTTATTCTTCACTGATGCTTTCATCTCCCTTTTATATCCTCAGATCTTGAAGTAGCTGGTCATCAATTGATTTGGGGGGTCATAAGGGTTTACAATGACTGTGTATTTCTCTCATGTTCTTGTGAGGCTCAAAGTTCCCCATAATATTACAACTCAAGGAATCACGTGCTTTTATTCTATTCTTTCAACCTGAGAAATGCTGGTCATATTTTGTTTTCTTTTGATTTTCTATCCACTGATTTATCATATTTCATTAAAACATCTTATGAGCAATTCTTTGAAATCTTCTATTCAATTCTTTGGATTCAGCATTTCTTACATTTGATAGTTTTTCTACATTCTGTGAATTTCAGAGCCTTTTCTGAATCCATTTTGATTATTTTTTCTTTCCTCTAGGTTTAATAAGTTATGTATATTATCTCACAATCTGTCTGATCGTCAATCATTTGTGTTTAATGTGTCAGTTATTTTCTTGAGATGGTCTGTAAGTTCAGGTGGGATATACACATCCTCATGTTCTGACTCTTATGTAGTTGTTTTAATTTTCTTCAGCTTCATCCTAAACCTACAGGTGAGAAATTGTTGTTTCAAGCAATGTATAGAGCTTGACCATATATCCAATTTACTTCCATATATTGCATCTAGTATAGTCTATTTATATAGTCACCATTTATGATGTTGGTAATAGTATTGGAGTTTTTTACTTCTATTATTAGCACTAAAGTGTAATTTCTATCATCACACCAACATTTTCCAACTACCAACCCTTTCCTTTTTCCCCTCTAACCTTTATATTTAGATCTCCAATAATTATCAGTGCATCTTAATTTCGGGTTTGATGAATTTTATACAAGAGAAGTTGATAAAAATCTTCATTAGTTTTTGGTTAGCATTAGTTATTGGTATATATATTTCACTAATACTCTTATTAAATGACTACTGGCAGGATACATATTGAAATCTTTTTAAAGAATAATCTGTTGTCTTTCCTCAATGGCATAGTAAATCATGTAATTATCTGATTCAAAAGTGCCAATACCAGTCTTTCTAATGCCTAAGATATTGATCTGTATGCATTTAACTTAATTTTTATCATGTTAATTTTATTTAATAAATAACTAATACTTCCATGTTTCAATTACTAATGGAGGTGTGCAGCTGTTTCATCTCATTTTGATTCATGCTACATTAGTAATGAATGGCAACAGAGTCATACTCCATCCATATAATTATTGTATAGTTTTCCTTCAGAAGGGATTTCTTCTCATCATTTTTTAATATCTTTCAACTTCAGAAGCTCATCATCTGGAGTGATATCAGATAATCTTAAGCTATTCATAAAGTTTTCAGTAACCAATTTGTTCAGATTTAGACCATCATGTTATTTTTCCTACTCTGTTTTGATGAGAATTGAGATCTTTGGTGCAATTATTTGACCTACTTGAATGAACAGCAGAACAAATCAACTGTAGAGTGAAGTAAGGAGCACTAGTCTATGAGTCAAGCGACACAGCTCATTCTGCAGTATAGGGAAGACTCATTTATTATTAGGACATCTTACCAGGAGATAGCTGCTCCCGGAAAAGGATACCAGGCTTGGTAAGGTAGACGATTCATTTTAAAAAAAGAAGAAGAGCAATCGTGAGGTGGTTCAAGACTAGGCAGTATTTTATTTGGTTGTACGCTGTGTTGTTATGAATAGGAATTAACTTGAAAACATTTAACACAGCAACATTTTTTTGTTGTTGTTCTCTACTAAGTAAACCAAAATGCTTGGTTTGGATAGCAAAAAATGACCTGCTAATTTCAACTCTGTACGTTTACATCCTTTTAGTCACATTCAAACTATAAAGCTTCTTAGTCTGAGTATAAAGAAGAGTAATAAACTTTCAATTTTCTATTTAATTTCCCCCATCTGAGGGTTCTTTTGAAGTATACAATATGTCAGTATAAATCAAACACTGTGACAACTCTTATATGTGAGCTGAGTTGTAAGGGCTGTTGATACTTTGCCTTAATATGTAATTGTTATGATAAATTGTTATTCTTAAGTAGATAAGAGGATCACTGTTAAATTTTTGACATGCAAATTTAAATATGGGGTATTTTAAATAACTGCTGTGATTTGCTTTATATAAAGCATATTGAGAATGTGTAACTGAAATCTACTCTTCATTGTATCCAACAAACATGTGTAATATAGAATGAAATGCTGAATTATTTATAAACATTTAAAATAATATAAGATAAATGAAAATTTATTTAATAAAACTTACAAAAAATTAAGATACATAATTTTTTAGACAACATAGTTTAGCTATGATGGCATCTTATTCTCATTACTTTTGTTGCCTTAAATATTCCATACCTACATCACCAGATATATTGTTGAAAACACAATTTGCAGTTCACTTTGTCACGTAGAATTTTCCATTTCAGAATGATTGAAATGACCTGTGATGTGATGGATATTTATCGTTATATCATTGGGAGAACTTATTTTGGTGTACATTTACATTTTCTTGTTAAATCGATCATTGTGGTTTGTGTCATTTCAGATTCACCATGTAGACATGGCGAAGAAACCAAACTCCAGTCAAGCTGGCCTGAATCCCAAAGAACTAGGTGGTTGTCAGAATAATTCTGCCTATATGGAGAAAGAGAAGAGCAATATTGGGACAACTGCAATAGCGAAGACCAATGTGACCAAAGGTCAGGCCACATGATAGTGACTTTAGCTGTCTACATACTAAACACACAGCATACATATCTTTCCTACAAAACACATATATCTTTCCTACTACATTGGTTGCAATATGTGACTCAGATGAAGTGGAGGCCTGACATGTAGATCTCAATGAAATTCAATTTAACTAGAGCATAATTATAGACACTCACAATCCTAAGAGGTCTGTTCACTGCTTTGCTTTCCCGTATTCAGTTTTTCTCATTTATGGTTTTATGACCAAGGAACACATCCTATTTTGAGGTTTATTATATTAGCATGATAATAATTTATCTATTTATTTATTTACTTACATATTTATTTGCTACTAGAAGGATAAATGACATAAGTAGCATAGCTAAAATAATTGATATTTGTTTTAACATAGGAAAAATCTGCCACACATTCCATCTAACATAAATTTGAATTGATAGTGATCTGATCATTTTCATCTTGACTGAGGGCAAGGTAAGAACAAATAGACTTGTTTGGAAGGGGATAGCATTCAATTTCCATATTATGGAAATCTAGGATGAGTTAACAAGGGAAATAAGAATTTTCCTCCTTGGCAATATTTTAGGCAAACTTCTAAAACTCTATTTCTACTATACTTGGTATTTGAAATTTCATATTTAGCTTGTAAAAATTGGAATGGTAATTATCCTTAACTCTGGAGTATGCTCCTTTTTCATCCTTATTTGGCTTTTTAGCTAGCACATTTTTCCCTCCAAGGGCAGGTAAAAGTCAAAATACTAGATATAAAGCCTCTGCAATGCTTCTGTTCCAAATGCTGTCTGTCAGTATAATCTGAACTCTTTCATGTAGTTAGCTTACTGGCTTCTGAAACTCATATAAAGTATCACATAGAGTTTCTCTTATTACCTTTTCATTGACTTTTCCAAGTGATAAAAAAATGAAATTTGTAAAGGGCTTTGAAAATCTTGCATATTGTAATTCCTCTAAATTTCAAATACTCATCAAGTGTGACTAAAGGAAACAACTGCAACTGTGAACATAGCATCAGCATCTTGAATTTCCAGTTATTATTAATTCATTGGAAACTATTTTTCCCTTAAAGTATGGGCCCTAAAAAAGAACCCTGAGTACAATTCCTGAGATGAATGTTTTTGTTTCCATCATGGGACATCTTGCTATCTGACTTGTCCCTATCTGTGCATCTTCGTGTAGAGGGACTCGTCTAACAGTAAAAACAGCATTTCTCTCTGGGTCTGAGGTCCCTCATCTGCTCCCAGTGCAGCCAGTCAACCCCCCCCCCTGCTGTGCCCACAATGGATTTATAAATTCATGAACAATTAAAAAAACAGCATTTCTCCCTAAGTGAATAATGTGGACTGGGTTACAGAGCTGGGAAACACCTTGCCTGAAATACTGCTATAAATGACAGACTTGAGAAAAAGGATAGATGCACCTACAGAAACGGTGCAGACAAATGTGACTTCCTACCTTGATCCCAAAGAACAAAGGAATAGTTCCCTTCTTAGTTTAAGTTCATTGCAATATTAATTTATATAAATATTACCTAGTTGTCTTATCCGGATGGTATTTTTCTATGTTCCTCTACAAATACAATAAATTAGGTATCTTTCCTCTTTAGGAATTGAAACTCTATACATAAAACTACAAGCATAAAACAAAAATACATTTTTCAAACCTATTGTTTTCTTCTGGATATAGTATGCATTTCCTTTTTTTAAATTTTTAAAAATTTTTGCATTTCCTTTTGTAACAATACAGTTTTATTGGCAGATAATCCATACATCATACAACACAATAGTTCAATTATATCCAGATGAGTTATACAATTATTACCATAATCAATTTCAGGATATTTTCTTCTTTCTTGCACTCCATTGTTATGAGCTTTCTACTTCCACTCAGCCTTCCCTGTAAGGCTCTCAAGAAACCATTAATTGAGCTACTGTCACTATAGATTTACCTACCATGGAATTCATATGCAGAAAAACACACCAAAATATATCACTATCAACAAAAAGCAAAAATTAATAACAAAGTAAAACAAATTGAAAAAGTCAAAAATATTGAAATTAGAATAAATATAAAATGGGACACAATGGGAAGTTAAGTGGTAAAGTGGTAAAATTTAAACTGAGTGCATCTGCAATAATCCATTATCCAAAGTATTCTGCTTAGTAGCAGGACTATTAGCATCTGGGTCTATGGTCAAAGGGGAATCACCCAGGGCTTAATCTACATGGATTTCCCCTTCACGGTCAAACAAATAATAACACTGAGACAACTGTTTACTGGGTCAAAAGTGAGATCAAATGGTAAGATTTGAACCCAACTATACCAACTAAAATCTACTTTATAATGCTCTCTGTCTGCTGGCAATGCTAGTCACATCCCTCGACTATAGTCAGAGGAGGCTTAATGCATGTGTGGACCCTGCAAATAGATTTTGAGCTTCCATTCTCATCCATTGCCTTCTTCAAATTGGGCGTTCATAATTTAAGTTCTAATATCATTCCCTTCTTTGGTTGTAAATATATTATTTACAACCCTTGCATCACACAGGTGGGTGCCTCTTTTCCCTCCAGACTTAATTGATTCCTCATATAGATGGCTACTTATCTGAAAAAAAGCCTTTAAGACCCCAGAAACTTTTCTTCCTGAAAGCTGGCACATTCTAGTTACTTTGCCATATTTTGCTATAACACTCATTCACTGATTTCTTCAAGAGGGTGTGCATCAAGTAGGACCATATCACAAGAACTAATTTTTCTTTGCTTGGGGCTCTAATTAAGCATGATCCCCAAATCAATTCATATATCTATGATTTTATTATGCAGTTCTTAATTTTAAAAAATGAAAAAGACCAATTGGGTCCACTTTTAATGTTCACCACACTTCTATGGATAGTTCATCTCTAAGAGTTCAGGATGGGAAAATGATTCCCTTTCTGAGCTTTTATCTCCTTGAGTTTTAGATGTCAGTCAGTAATTTCCTCTGCTGCCTTGGGGAGAATATGGCAGTCTCAAGGTCTTTGTATTATGCTATGTGAAATAAGTCAGTCATCAGAAGACAAATATTGTATAGGGCCAAGAGAAAAAGTCAAGAAAAGGTTTATCTATAGGGGAGAAATAATGCCAGAATACACAGAAATAAAAGTCATTAATTAGATAAAGGACATGTATTGATTTGGGTTCTGGAAAAAGCAATAGTCAAAAAGTAGGTGATCTAAATCATATTAAAGAAAAGGAAGGTAGAAAGAAGTACACAAATCAATTACAATAAAAGTGACTGCTATTAATATATAATCCTGCCTAATCAGTAATAATAAACAGTAATCTACAATATATGCATAGAAAGACAGACAAGATAAATAGGTCTGAGTAAGCAAACAGGACTATACTCATGATCATATATAACTTTGGCAGATGATATTTCTACAGATACATGTGTATGTGTTCTAAACTTAACAATGTTTATAGCGCATTGATAGAAGCGAGAGGAAAAGTTATATAAATTTCATAATTATAAATAACCATTTAGAAGGAATGATTAACTGGACCTGAAGATCTGAAACCAAACTCCTGAGGTACAGTGAGTGGGCAAGATTGATTGGCCTAAAAGTTCACAAAGACAATGTGCTATACTTACTCTGATGAGTAGCTCAAAACTAAACTAAATTCTAAATCATCAAATTCACTCTGATTCATAGTGACCCCCTAAGTTAGTGTAGCTGTCTTGTGAGTTTCTTATACTGAAAATCTCCATGGGGGTAGAAAATCTCATCTTTCTCTGTTGGAGTGGCTGATGGTTTCAAACTTCTGACCTTGAGGTTATCAAGCCAGCACATTATCCACTAAGCCACCAGGACTCCTCTTTGGTGTGTAGTGATTGGTTAACTCAAGCTTGCTAGCACCACCTAAGGCGAAACTATTGGTCTCTCCCTCTCCAGAACAAAGTCAAGTGAAGACAATCAAATAAGGACACAAGTCAAATTTCTCTTGCATTTTTAGAGAATACCATTTTAGTTTGTAAATGTTGACAGCCTAAAGTAAAATGTTCTAAGATTTTTTTTCATTTCCTAGAAACCTATTTCCCTCTTTTCAAATGCTTTAAATGTTTATGAACATGCTGGAAGGAGAGCCAGCAGTTATTTCATTCTTTGAACAATTCTTCAGTATCATTTCACATTAGGTAGTTCTGTGAGCACTGACAGCCTTGCCCTTCTCTTTCTCTAGAGATTAATTTATTTCCTGCAGAGCTTGCCGTTCATGAGAAATCTTACTAGTCAGCCTTCACCAATGGGAGATCTCAACAGCAGAATGTTAATTGTGAAAGCAAATCATATACCTTGTTGAAAGGGAAAAAATTCTCTGAGCAAAATAACTTTGTCTCGCATCCCCTTTTCTGCCCTCTTCCTCCCTCCTCTGCTGTCCTCTCCATCACTGTCTTCTCTCTTCTCCTCTCTTCTCCATGTTCTCTTCCATATTCTTTTCTTTTCTCTTCACACAGATGTCTTCTTAATCTGTGGCTGGACCCAACCACTAACTGTTGGAACATCTTTCCAGGAAGTCGAGTGGTGTGTGTTCAGGCATTGCAACCAGACAAAGTCAAGATTGAACTCTAGGAATTCTTAGAATGCCACTGAGTGCATAGTAATTAACTACTTTTACACACACACACACACACACACACACACACACACACACACACACCCCTTGGCATCCATGTCTCTAATGAGCACTCTGGATGTATTTCCATGATAGAATGGTTTATCCCGTTAGCATTCCCTGGTACTTTCATTATTCTCCAGCACCACAATTGAATGCATCGATTCTTCCTTGGTTTTCCTTATTTAATGTACAACTTTCACATGTATATGAAGCAATGGAGGCTACAATGACTTGGGTCAGGAACACCTTAGTCCTCAAAGCTACATCCTTGCTCTTCAGTACTCTAAGGAGATCTTGTGCAACAGATTTGCCTAATGCCATGCATCCTTTCCTCCCTTGCCTGCTGCTTTCATGAGCATTGATTGTGGATTTAAGTACAACAAAATCCCTAACAACTTCGACCTTTTCTTCATTTAGCATGAGGTTACTTATTGGTCCTGTTGTGAGGATTTTGTTCTTCTTTACATTGAACTGAAATCCACACTGAAGGCTAGAACCCTTGATCTTCAACAGCAAGTACTTCACTTCCTCCCCACTTTCGGCAAGCAAGGTTGTGCATAGTACAGGTTGTAAGTAAGCCTTCCTCCACTTCTGATGCCACAAATTCTTCCTATAATCTGGCTTCTCTGATTCCAACAAGCAAATCTTCAAGTGCTATTTAAACTAAAACAGGCGATTGAGATGGTCAGTTCGAAGTTTCTTTTTGTCCTCCATATCTTTTCTTTTTATCTTTTGCTACTTGTGAGTTTCTGATGTAGCTATAATTTTCCACATTAGTAAATTATTTTAAAAGATCCAAAAGTAGTTTCATATCTGTTTGCATGTGATTTCATTTTTAACAATCTATTTTTTTGTAATAGGAGTATGAATGAATTATTTGTTCAAATGTCAGGAATAAAGTGGGTACATGAAGCCTAAGGACAAAAGACATGGAAGAAAAAAACACATACTCATATTCACATAGAAATAAATAGATGAAGCACACTACAGGGAGTAGTTGGAGAAGTAGGTGATAATATAAGTAAAGAAGAGCTGTTGTGGTATAGACACATGACAGTGGAGACTTTATGTCATGTAACTGCACCCAGAAAGGAGCTATGAGCTTACTGTGCATTTCATGATCGAGTTTTTCATTTTATGTATAAATTATATTTTTCTCAATCCCATTAAGAATATCATAATTTGGGTATGAATAGTAGCAACAGGGGCCAAGCCCTGTTGTCTTTAGCCATTATGGTATCATCTACAGACCACCAGTCCTTCTTAATGGTGAAAGCATTTTTTAAGTTAGAAGGCTAATAACTTTGAGAAACTCTTGAAGGCCCTAATTTCTTCCTGAATAACTTCAAACCTTCTGTTTTATGTATGCACCTCTTCCTTCTAAAGTATTTTCTTTGTTATAGGTAGAAAATCTTTAATTTATCTGTTGAAAACCATTTCCAGTTTTTATTTCATCAAAGAATCACATAGTTATTGTGACCAATGAGCCAAGTAAGGTAAACAGGAGCCAGTAACAAAAAGTCCCTAAATTCATTCAGAGGTCTCTAAATGCTTGTGCATAAAAATCACTCAAGGAGTATGTGATTTACTCTGTAAAGCAAAGTTGGTTTATAGTCTAAATCTGGTTCACCACTCATTTTTTTGTATTTAAAAAGCCCATGAATTAAGGCATTTCTCTCTCATTTTGGGGAAAAAACAATTCCATCTCTTTTCCAACATATGAAATTAAAATTTCAGTAACTATAAAGTAAGTTTACTGAAACACAGCCACAGGTGTTTCTCCCTTCCCCCTCCTTTTATATTGTTTATGGTAGCTTCCAATGCTATATGAACAGAGTTGAGTAGTTATGATAGAGACCATTTGCAAAGCCTAACATATTTACTATCTCAGCTTTTAAAGAAAAATTTTCTTTTCTATCCTCTGTTTTTAGATAGTCTGATTCATAAGTTCTCAAGTAGGATGTAAGAATATATTTCAACATACTTCTCTCATGATCTTGAAGCAGTGAGGTTTGTACATCCCTTCTAAATTAATGCAGAAGTAATGTGAATACTTACCTTCTCACTCATAAGACCAAATCTGTGATAAATCCCTATTAATTTCTATACAACAACAAACATTATGTTTTACTATGTCCACTATTATCAGCCTAGTCAAAACCACAATCATAGCCAATTTGAATGCTTGTCTTTACTCTGTGTCTGTCCTTGCTGCATACTGTTCCTTCTGAACATCATAGCTAATACAGAAATGAACTTCGGTAGCACCTCTCCTCAAGATCCTCTAAAAAACCTATCATCATTGAGTTGATTCTGACTTGCAGCAATGCGATCTGAGAGAGCAGAGCTGCCCCCTGAGCGTCCCCAAGGTTGTAAATTTTATGGAAGCAGATTACCCTAACTTTCTGTTATAAGATTAGTTTTATTGAGATAGAATTAACCCAACAGGTAATTCAATAATTCAATCATATTAAGAAGAATTGTGCAATCATCACCCAATCAACTTTGGAACATTTTATTTCTTCCTGTACCCATTGGTGATGACTCCTCAGTTTCTGCACTCTGCCCTTGTGTAATTATCATTTCAGTCACTATCTTTTTTAGAGGAGGGCTGGTAGGTTTGAACCACCAACCTTTCCACTAGCAGATGAGCACATTAATCACTGTACCACCAGCAATTCTCAAAATCCTCTAGTGGCTGCTTATTATGTTCCCTGTTTCTTACTACTCGTGCGTTACTGCCCTGTTTGTACTGGCCTCCTTGTTGTTCCTTGGAGTTTCTAAGGGTCCTCCATTCTTGAGGACTGCACCAGGTGTTTTTTCACTTCCCCTGGATACCTCCAGCATTCAGCTTTGCCTTCTTTGAGTGTTTCCTCAGCTGCTACACTTTGGTAATTTAGCCTGCTTGCTTGGAATCATGCCTTCTTCTTTTTCAAGTTATGCCTTTTTTGTTGACACCGTCTAACTTTTCCATGCTATCTAATATACCATACAATTTGCTTCTTTAATTATTAGTCTCTCCATGAAGACACCATAAAATCAGATTTTTTTAAACTTGCTTTGTTTAATCCTTTGTTTTCAGAAGAGTGGTTGTTATAGATGCTCAATAAATAATTCTTAAATCAATAAATGAATGCCAGACTTCTATTCTGAACACTCTGAGAAAAAGCACTGATGACACATAATCCTACCCTACACTTATCCTACATTTCCTGTCTGCGAAACAGTTGCCAGGCATACAAATTTAGCAATTATCTGAAAAAATGATATAGTCTTAGCTTAATCACTATGAATGAGAGGAAGAATAGAGGAACTGTAAGCTAGTATTACTTTGTGAATTTTAGCTCACAGTGTCATTCCAAAAGTTGATATAGAAAGGAAACTATTGGGTTGAACCCCGGTGGCATAGTGGTTGTGCGCAGGACTGTGGCCCACTGGGTTGGAGGTTTAAATCCAGCAGCAAGGCTGGGCCTCCTACTCCCAAAACCAGAGGGCAGCAATGACCCCCCAAAAAAAGGGGAAAAAAAGAAAAGAAACTATTATCTGGTCTCTATGACTCATTGTGATTGCACTGGCAGTGTCCTTCTTCCATGTGGATTTGTTGCTTCACTGCTGAATGGCAGCTTGTATAACTCCAAGCCTTTAAGACCACAGATGTTATATTTTAATAGCTGGACATCATATGTCTTTTTTTTTTTACCACATTTGCTTATGCACTCGTTTTGTCTTCAGTGATTGGGTCAGGAGGGTGACCATCTCAGACTGCCGATTTGTTAGAAAAAAAGTGTTGCTGTATTGAGGGAGGGTCTGAGCAGAGGTCCTAAGACCACCCCTTACCTCAGTGTACTTCAGTATAAATATACGGATGTGGGCCAATACCTCTATTTTGTGGATTAATGCATTTGCATGTGTGTACCGCTCTGTCCATTGCTCTGCTTCCTAGGCCCTTCTTCTGTGTTCCTTTTCCCTTCTTTCTGCCCAACTGTCTCCTTCCCCTTGTTTCCACCTCTCAGTACCTCCTCCAGCCTAGTTTGCTGTTGCTCTAACATCCGCCTCCTTTGCTCCCTATCTCTTCCTTGCTATTGACCCCAACACCTCAGTTCTTAGGTGTCAGCAGACACATAGCAAACATAAAGCATATTATTGAGAATGAGGAGGACTGGAGCAGAGACCCAAAGCCCATCTGTAGACAATGGAGCAATCTCCCCCACAGAGGGGCCACAGCGAAGGAAGGAGTCACCAGGGTGCAGTGAAGCATCCGTGAAATACACTATATTTCTCTGTTCCTTGAGGCTTCCTCTCCCTCCACTACCACGACCCCAGTTTTGCTTTCCCATTTAGACTAGACCTGAACATGACATAGGTATAGATAAGAAGTGTAAGTTCATGCTCACTTCGGCAGCACACGAACTAAAGAGATGGGAGTTCACGACATATAGAATCCAGGAACAAGAGTGGGAATAGTGATACCACAAGTGGAGGAAGAAGAGGGGGAGAGGAAGAAGAAAGGAGGGAGCAATTCCCCTCTCTAGAGGGTAGAAGGACAGAAAACATGGGCGAAGTGAGACAGTGATTGGTGTGAGAGACTGAAATATAACAATGTATAATTTATCAGGGGGTTAGGAGGGAGGGGGAAAGAGGAGCTGATACCAAGAGCTCAATAGAAAGTAAATGTCTAGAAAAGAATGAAGGCAACATATGTACAAATGTGCCTGATTCAATTGATGTATGGATCAGGATAGGAGTTGTATGAACCCCAAACAAAATGACTTAAATAAACAGAAGACAAATCTAACCCAGTGGAACCATTGCTTAAGTGGCTCCTTGTCATCTACAGAATAAAACTGAAACTTTTTTGGTGTAAAAAGGAAAAGAAAAAAGGAGGAAGCTAGAGGGTGAGTACAGATATAAAAGCGTGCATGAATGCAGGTGAACAGGGTTAAGAAGTTGTTCTAGGAGGCCTCATTTTAGCATCTAGCTGACTCCTGAAGAAGGAAGGTGTGCTCGTTGCTAGTTTCACCGTTCTGGTTCAGAGGGTGACATGATTTTAGACTGGCTTTCAATATCCCAAGAGAGGAATTGAGCAGAGAATGGAGCCTTGGTTCCCATTAGTGATTTAGGAAACATTGACTTAATGAGAGAATGTAAAGCAGTTTTAGATTGTAATTAAACTTGATTCCTATAAAGTTAAGAGAAAATGGAGACTTCTTTTACTTCACTGCCTTTTACAAACAACTACCCATGCCATTTAATGCAAAATTCATTTCAAAATTTAACAATGTCTCATATTTATTGCAATGTAAGTTTTGATTGTGTACAATTCTTCCTCATCCTTTCTAAGGAAAACAAACCAACAAAACTACATTCTGTGTCTGTTTCTTCTGTAGAGAAAAATTTTGCCTTGATCTGTGAATAACAGAATCTAGACACATCTAGATCACTTGGTTAATTTCATCCTCTGCATAATTGACTCAGTAGTCAATTCATTGTAAGGTACATCCTCTTCATATTAAACTTGTGATAGCTCAGAAGTGATAGATTATTTGCCCCCAAAAGTTGAAAAGTTAAAATCAAATCAGTCTTAAAACTTATATACTTACCAGGAGGGGAAAAAAAAGTTCCTGAACATTTAGGGGATTGGGGGGAAGTTCATGTGATCCTGGGGTGCAAAATGAATAGGATTGCAGATGGTCTTTAATGTGAGGTCTCCCACTCAGCCAATTTCCTCAGCCCCTAGAGCACAGACAATATGTAAGCCAAACCCAAGCAGGTCACCTTCAAATCAATTCGGACTCATCGCAGCATCTTGGACTCTGTAAAACTATTTCCTCGTGTTCCCAAAGCTGGAGCGTTTATAGAAGGTGATGGCCTCTCTTTGTCCTATGGAGTCTCTGGGCTAACCTTTTGATTAGCAACCGAGTGCTTAATCACTGCATCACCAAAGCTTCTTAGACAATATGTAGAGCATTGTTATACTGAAGGGAAAATAGACTCAAACAGAGTGAAATGACTGAAAATCCCTCCCAGACATCAAACTAGACTTCCCTGCAATTGAGTTGGTTCCTTCTCCTAAAGGTCCCATAGGGCAGACTGTGACTGTCCCTGTGAGTTTCCAAAGTGATAAATCTTCCTGAGAGCAGAAGGCCTCCTTTTTCTACCGATAAGTGGCTAATGGTTTCAAACTGCTGACTTCCGGTTAGCAGACCAATGACAATGACCTATGACATCTGGGCACCTTTACACCACCAGAATTCATTTAAATCCTATTACTTTACTTTGAGATAATCTACTCCTCTTAATTTCCTCGCCATCTTTTTCTACTAGAACATGCACCCTCTTAAATCAGCTTATTGACGAGAAAGTGGTTTTAATAACTGTCAAGATGACAGATTCCATATTCAGAGTACAGACTTATAATAGGTTTATGTGAATATGAGATGGTAATAGCAAGTCATATTTCTGTAGCACTTTATATTTTACACAGCATTTTCAGACCCATTATTTCATTCGATATCTTTCAACTCTATGATTCAGTTATCATTATTAAAACTCATACACTGATAAGAAAATGTAATTCATAGATTCCTCAAGAAACAGCTAGTAAATTGCATAATTGGAAATCAGTTTTCAGAATCTATTTCACTACCATGCAATATATTTCTACTTCATTTTTCCTCATTCCCAGCCCCCTCCTATCCATTAAAAGCAACATTGTGAAGGAACAATACTGTTATCCCCTTTCAAAGGTAAAATCCCCACAGATTGTGATCACTACCTACTGCTTTCAAATACATCCCCAAACACAGTGGCACTGTAAGACAGATGAGAACTGCTCCATGGAGTGTCCAAGGTTGCTCATCTTCATGGAAACAGATTGCTTCATCTTTTTCCTGGGGACCCCCAGGAGGTTTAAATTGTGGATCTTTTTGTTAGCAGTTCAATGCTTACCTCTCCATGAGTACACTGAATACAATTTTTGTGTGCTTTCATCTATAATGTGTAATTCTACAGTATATGGTTTGATAGCTCTCTGTGATATAAGCAAGACTGAAACAGGTCTAAGGATTGCATTTGGGGGATAGTGGATCAGGAAGAAAAGGAGTGACATCAAGAAGCACTTACCATCCAGCCTATCTTTCCCCACTACCACCCCAGTTTTCAAGATCAACTTGTCAGAGATGCTGACAAAGAAGATATATTCAAATTGGAGGACTAATGTAGAAGCACTGGTGGTGCAAGGATTAAGCACTCAACTCAGCTCTGCTAGCTCAAAGGGCAGTGATTAGAAGCCACAATTAACCCATTTTGTAGGAGAAAAGATTGGTGATCTGCTCCTATTATGCTCCTACGATGCCATATAAGGCAATTCTATTGGTCACTATTTGGAAGTGGAATTGACAGGACAGCAAACAACAAGAGGATCTATATGATGTATGAAGAAATTCCTTATCTTTCTGTTTTAACATCCTCAGAGTTACAAAACTGTGTATTTGGGTCTTTGTACTCTATATAAACATAAAAACATAGGCAGTAGATGGTAAGTTAGCTTTAAACTTTTAATATTTATTTTAGCCAATTTAATTGCTCTAAAGGTTTTAAAGGACATTATTATTTTTTCCACTTTTTTCTTAAAGTTGAGGAAAAGAGACACAGAAAGGTTGGGTAACTTAATTAAAATACAACAGCTAGTATGTAGAGGCCAAAGGATATGCAGAAGGAAGGAAGGAAGGAAGGGAGGAAGGGAGCAGAAAGTCATAGACCTTAGGGTCACAAGCCTTCCATTATTTCTCTTCAAGTCTACATGACTAGCATTTAACAGAAATCTCAGACAATAAAGGAGTTATATAGTGTTGCCAGTGGCTGTGTGTGTGTGTGTGGATGAAGTCTGTAATTCAAGTCGACTTGGATACACCTTTGAAGAAAGCCCTAGTAATTCTGAAAAATCAACCATTGAAAACCCTATGTAGTGCAATTCTATTCTGCAATACATCAGCTGGCTATTAGTGAGATCAACTAGACTCAAGGAAAAATTTTTAGGGGCGAGGGGGAGCAGTAGTTAATACCACAGATATATTGGAAAGCTAGAGAGATAACCTTTGACCTTCTTTGCCCTATTTAGTCCTGATAGGGCAGTGAATACACTGTGGGCTGCTAATTGCAACGCCAACAGTTCAATCCACTGATTACTTCAAGGGGAAAAGATGAGGCTGTAAATAATTGCAGTCTCATAAACCCCATAAGAGTTGCTACAAATCCAAACAGACTGTAGGTTTGATCTTTAATAATTATTTTTTTAGCTTTTTTAGTGCTTCTGTTAGAGCTTAGAGTTGTATTTTATTTTTTCTTTGATCTTGAACCCTTCATGCTCCATAAACACATTCTGGAAAGAGTTAGTGTTTTGTTTGAAGACTGGCCAAATTAATATTTCCAGTAGCTTTCTTCATATGAGAATTTGATATCATGTATTAGTAGGAGGTCTGGGTTCTGATCACTGCCTTAGATTTCTAAAGGCTTTGGCTCATTCAGCTTATGTTTGAGAAATGTTCTTCACTTGGCATGAAGAAACATGTAACTTTCCTTTTTCTGTCTGAGTCCTTAGAATTCTTCCAGGAGTGAATCTTTATTCAGTAAGCATGCTGACTGTTGGGTCTGGGATCAGTTTTAGATCACAGCCAGCTTCAGACCCTCATCTACTGAAGGCTGCTGAAGGGAGGGAGTGGTTGCACTTCACCATGCCTTTGCGTCACCTCCCTAGGTAAGAGAGTTTTTATAAGGACAAGATACAATTCAAGTGACGCATTTTGTAAACCAAAAGCACTTTACAAATTGAGTATTATCTCCTGCCTTGTGGAAAGAGCAAGCTTGTTTCTGAAGTTTTTTTTCTTTTTGTCTCTGTTTATTACGCTCCCTGTTATTTCTCAAAATGCTTATATATGTCTCGGAGTGTTCTATAAACATATGTGAAAGACTTGCTGGTAATTTCCAATAGGTAACTCTGATGCACAACTCTCTTTTTCTTTTCTTACAGAAATCTTCCAAAATGAAAAATATACAAAATAACGAGATGTGACTGAAGCCACTTGGGCAGTGAGCATAAATGTTGCCCTAGAAAAGAAAGCGTTGCCTTTGAGCTGAGAAAAAAAAACAACTATTCCCCAAAGGACCCAGAAAGATGCGACTGGTCACTGCCAATGAGAAAGCAATTTTTTCATCTCTTGCTGATTTTTTAATATGTAATCATTTTATTGGGGCTAGAACATCGCTTATCACAATACATACATACTATGCCAAGCACCTTTGCCTGACTGCTGCTGTCATCATTCTCCAAATATCCACTTTTCGACTTGAACCTTGATATCAGCCTCTCATCCCTTCCCCTCCCTCCCAATTACCCCTCCCCCACCAATCCTCAATACCTTATAAATTATTATTTTGTAATATCTTACATTGCCCCATGTCTCCCCTCGCCCACTCCGCCAATATCCATCCTCCAGATAGGAAGTTCTGTGTAGATCCCTGTGATTGACTCCCCTCTCTATCCCACCTTCCCTCCATCCATTCGCTAACTGTGCTTTCACCACTGGTCCTGAGGGGTTCATCTGTCCTGGGCTCCCCGTATTTCCAGTTCCCATCTGTACCAGTGTGCCACATCCAGTCCAACTGGATTTGTAAGGTAGAATTGGGATCATGATAGTTGGGGAGAGGGGAGCCTTCAGGAACTAGAGGAAAGTTGTATATTTCATCGCTACTTCACTGCACCCTGACTGGTCCATCTCCTCCCCATGATTCTTCTGTAAGGGGGTGTCCAGTTGCCCACAAATGGGCCTGGGATCCACACTATGGCCTCCCTCATTCATAAAAGTGATTCTTGTTTTTAAAGTTTTTAAAAATCATTTTATTGGGGGCTCACACAACTCATCACAATCCATCCATCCATCCATCGTATGTCAAGCACATTTGTACACTTGTTGCCATCATCATTCTCAAAACATTTGCCTTCTACTTAAGCCCTTGATATCAGCTCCTCATTTTTAGCCTCCCTTTCCACTACCTCCTCCATTAGGAACCCTTGATCATTGATAAATTATTATTGGTTTGTTATATCTTACACTGTCTAATGTCTCCCAACACCCACTTCTCTGTTGTCCATACCTCAGGTTATATGTAGATCCTTATACTCAGTTCCCCCTTTCTACGCCACCTTCCCTTCACCCTCCCAGTATCATCACTTTCACGACTGGTCCTAAAGAGATCATCAGTCCTGTATTCCCTGTGTTTCCAGTTCCTATCTGTACCAGTGTACATGCTCTGGTCTAACTGGATTTGTAAGGTAGAATTGGGATCATGACAGTGATGGGGAAGGAAACATTGAAGAACTAGAGGAAAGTTGTATATTTCATCATTGCTACACTGCACCTTGCTTTGTTTCTCTCCTCTCCATACCCTTTTTGGAAGGGGATTACTTACAGATGAACTTTGGGTCAATTTTTAAAGTTTGAACAGAATAAAACTTAAAGATGGGCCTTAAAGTAATTCCAATGCTATAATACATTATGCAAGTATTTGTATGCCTTCTTTCATTGTTGCATAGGACCTACTTATTTAATGTGCACATCCCGCCTTCTGTGCTTCTTAATTCCATTACCAATATTTAATTTAAATAATTTTATTATTCAGTTTTTAGGTAATATTAAACCTGTCTTACAGAATTTGGTTGACAATTTGTCTAGTGTTATCATTATGACTGTTAAGAACTATTTTAAAGGCACTGCAATTGTCCTTTGGAGTTAGAACTGAAGCACCCCAGTGTGAGAGGCATGGCTGCTATACCAAGGCTGTGGATTCAGAAGCCAGTAGACTCTGGCTCCTGCCTCTTGTTTTTGAGGTGACCCAGCATTTGGCAACTAAAGACGACCATATTTTCTATTTTCATAATGCCTTTGCTTTCTGTGACATGCTTTAGTCCTGCAAGCATACTTGTGCTTTAGTGAATGAGTATGATTATGTTCTTTGCTTTGTATCTCACTTGCATTGCTCCCTTTAGCAGTATCTAAATATTTACCTTTTTAACTTGTATCAGTGAACATTCCAAGTACTTTAGTCTAAAATTTTTCCTATGCCTGTATATTTTCTTTTTCGCAATAGTACTTTTAAATTTAATCCCTTGGCTAAATTAATTAGAATAGTCAACTGTCTTGTGGAGGTGACTGTAAGTATATTTCAGCAAGCTGATAGTGCTGTCTTCAAAGTAGCCTACGGACATGTAGAGACCTTAAAAATAGATTTTGAGCTTGCATTTCATCACAAGCCCTAGACTAATGATAACTAGTTTGTACTATGTGGCTCTGCTCAACATGTGACTTCAAGAAGTGATCACTTCAGGAAGTGACTCAGGAAGATATAGATGTTATATCAAAGTGTGGTGAAGAAATAAAATGATACCCAGCTTTCAGAAATCACAGAGTGTAGGATCTTAAAGATTGTCTTAAACCAAGTATACATTTAAGTGAGGAGTCAGGTAAATCTACACAGAAGGAGCACAGCAGTTGATGTGAAAAAGTCATAATCTATTTACAGAAACTCTACAGAGATTTAGCCTCCATTGAATTCCCTCAAATTATTGACTAGAGGTGTGAATATTCTTGCCCTCAGATAGAAGGTATTGGAATGTTGACTACTGCAGGTACAATTAGGTTAAAATTTAACATGCCATATATACTCAAGTATAAGTTGACACAAATGTCAGTCAAAGCACCTTATTTTACCACTAAAAGTGCATTAAAATATGCTGAAAAACTCCATTTATTATCGAGTATATATGCTATATCTTTGTTTTTCCCTTTGACCCAATTTTAATTTGTTCTAGCTTTGATTATTTTCTGCTGGATTTATATTTTCCTGTCTTAATTTGTTGCCATGGTCAGTTTTTGTTTAGTCTGAGTTTCTTTATAGGAAATGCAGGAAAGGTAATCCAAGTGACAATGATGGATAAGTAGGGTTAAGAGAGTGATGGATAAATGGGGTTAAGATAAATGAGGAGTAAAGGTCACTATGATCATGCATGCAAGAATGATAAAAATGTCTAAAAAATGACATGGTTATGATTGCAAAAGTTTTTAGTATATTTAATCCCATAAATTATATGGTATCTAAATATATGCCAAAAATTTTTTAAACAGAACAACTTAAAATATATGTGTAAGATGCTTATCTGATTGCTGAGTGCTGTAGAATTAAGTTTAGCTTCCAAGTTTTAGCTTGTTTTACAAATGCTTTGTAAATAAATATGTTTGATATTCAACATTGTGAGCCAGAGAAATTTTCCATAACCTCCAAACTCCTTGTTCCCCTAAGAATAAAGCTATAATATCACCAATTTCTGATGCCTTCTCATTTTATGTACTGTATATTTTTACCCTTTAGGTGACTATTTGTTCAAAGAAAATAATTTAAGCTAATCATAATATTTAATGGAAAGAAAAAGTAAGCGAATGTAATGAGAATATAAAATTGATCAACTAAAAGCCAAAAAAATTATTAAATGTACATTGGAATAACTCTTTTACCTTTTTTCAACTAAAACCACACAATTATTTAAAGGCTAGCATGATTTGATCATATATCTTATTATTATGTAGTAAGTGATCAGGAAGATTATTGTTTTTCCTCTAACAAAATGAAGAGACAAAGTAATTACGTGCTTAATATTATTTAGATATTTAAGGCAAGCCTAGCATTTAGGAATCAAGTTTTGTGATTCATAGGTCCTATCTTTATAACACTGTCAGCTAATTTCCCTTCTCAAAGTTATTTTACATTATGGATAGAAATTTTCATTGGGTTAGCAGCAAGGAGTTTCTGAAGACAAAAATCCATAAGGGAACTTTTACATATAAAAAATATTCCAGCCCTTCTATGCGACATTTATATCCAACATAGCTTAATTTCTTATCACCCTTTATTTCTTTATCATGAAAATCAGATATGAATATTTATTCTCAATACCATTAAGATATGGTGAATTGATTGTGGTAATATCTTTTGTAACATACAATTTCTGAAAATTTGTGGAATAGTTTCAATTTTGTTTTTTTTGCCGGTTGTGTCAATAACTTCAAAATTTCTGTCCCTAAATTTTATGATTCAAATCTATAGAAAATTCTACCTCAGTCCAACAGCTTAGACAAACTATGCCTTAGTAGTTTGGGACCCATAGACCTCACTGACCAATTTGGTATTTATCAAATCATAGTGACTACATATCATTTATTATATACATGTGCAATTACATTTAACTTTCAGTACATATAATTCGAGAGAACTAATGCCTTATATTAATTGTAAAGCATCAGAAGATTTTCAGTAGAAACCTAAATAGCTGCATAACATTTCTAAAGTATAAGTCCTTTATATAATGGAACACCAAAATCAAATAAAAAAGAGATATGTGGGGGTGGGGAAAAAAAAGGGGGAGATGCATTCTTTTTCCACTAGGCATCCAGCAACTCACTCTGAATTAGTGCATCCACTGGCATCATCTGGGAAGTTTCTCTCTGGTCACAGTGAGTTTTTTTCATAAAAGCAGTTCCCCACAAATCTCAGTTTCAAGGATGTCATATTTAAGAGAACAACACGCAGCTGTGAAATTTTGTTTCCAGTTCAGGAAAAATACAACAGAAACTGTTGTGATGTTGAATACATTTTACAAGGACAGGACTATGGAAAAAAATTCAAGAGTACAAGTGGTTTTCTCATTAAAAAAAAGTGAAATGTCAATTGATGATATACCTTATTCGGGATGTCCATCAACTTTCTCAAGCACACAAAGAATACTGACAAAGTTCGCGTGCTTATGCTCAAAGACTGATAAGAGACCCTTGAAGAGGTGGGGAAGGGATCTGGTCTATCTTACAGAACGGTTCAGCGAATTTTAATGAAAGATCTCAGCATGAGAAGGGTCTCTGTGGAATTTGTGAAATTAAGAAAAATAGCAACTAATGGAAACCTGCCATAATTTTAAAGAACAGCTCTGAAGGAACTCACAATTTTTTTCCATAGTTATTACTGGTGATGAGACATGGTGTTATTTTTATAGTCCTGAATGCAAACATCAATCGAGCCAAGTAGCTCACCCCAAGAAACTGGCCAAGTGAAACCAAAGATCAAAATGATGCTTGTGTGTTTGTTTTTATGTCAGCGAGATAATGCATTTGAAGCTCATTCAAACTGGTTCAAACTCTTAATCAAGCTTTCTATTTAGAGATTCTGAAAAGATTACATAACAGTGTGTAACAAAAAAATGGGATTTGTGGCAGACTAGCGACTGGCTTTGCCACCATGACAATGCACCTACTCATGCAGCCTTCTCCATGTGCCAGTTTTTGACAAAAAACAGTCTGGTTCTTTTGCCCCGCATACCTTATTTACCTGACTGCACTCTGTGAGGCTTCTTTTTGTTTCTGCAAATAATGAAGCATATGAAAGGACAGCAATTTGGGAATGTAGAGAGGTGAAGGGGAAAAGGAGATGCTGGAAGCCATCCAAATAGTTGAGTTGGAAAAATATTCCAAGAATAGAATCACAGATTTGACAAATGTATTAAATTCAATGGAGAGTACTTTGAAGGTGATAAGGTTGTTTTATTGAAGTTTTTTTA